>JBBPBX010024405.1:0-18458 GCA_038048925.1 Garcialebias charrua | reverse complement strand
TGTGTGTGTGTGTGTGTGTGTGTGTGTGTCAGTGTTTCTGCTGTGAGTGTGTCTCAGCTTTGATGTTTGTCTCTGAAACTGGAAACAGTTGTGTTGCTGCACTTTATCTCTCTGACACAAACTTTATTGATCCCTGCAGGAAAACAGCTTGGTACCATCTCCCAACAGAACAGGAAGCAGCTGAGTCCAAACTGAAGAAGAGTGAACATCTGATGATGTCATGGATGAACTTGTTCCACTGAGAACAAGTTTAGAGTTCTTCACTTCTGAAACATTACTTATAAATGTCAATGTGTTCTATCTGTGAGACTCTCTGTGGAGTTAGAGCAGGACTGCTCAAAGTCCGGCCCGCACACGGATCATGTGACACCAAAAACTGCAATTTAACTATAAAATCATTTTGTCCTTTTGGACTTCAGAGCTTGATGCAGATGAACTCCTTTTGAATCATTTAAGGACATTTTTATTATTTTAATGCTTTTTAGCTTCAACAGAAACTGGATAAAAAATCTTCTTCAAATGTGTCGTATTAAGAACATTTTTCATCTTCCGGGGCTACTTCCGGGGCTACTTAGTGTCGCGCTCCTGCCACGTGGCCCCCCCTGGTGGGTGTTCCCTTGCCTGCGGGCGTGCTTGGGGCCCTCACTATCTGGGGTTGGGCGCTTGGGCGTTTGTCGGCACGGCCTGGTGGCTGCTTGGTGGGGCTCGTGCCCTCTGGTCCGGTCGGGTCTGGGCCTGAGGGGTGGGCGTCCCCGGTGCCCGAGCCTCGGTGACCGGCCCTGGGGCTACGTCGGTGCAGCGGGCTCCGGCGGGGGCCTGTGAATTTGTCGCGGGCGACACCGGGGGGTCATTGTATGTGGTCGCTGGTAGGGGTTCGTCCGGTTCTTCCCCTTGGTAGGATCTGGGGAGTGGGCTAGTGGCTCGTCCTGTTCGGGCAGTCCTGGGGACTCTGGGCTCGGGGTCCTTCCTGGGGTCTTGGGCTTTGATCGCTCCTTCGTCTGCCTCGGGCTTTGGGGGGACGGATCTCTGATGCTTCACAGTCGCTACTAAATGTTCTATTGGAGGAACCTTATACACTTATGCATGCTCACAACCACACACAAATGGATGCAGGGATGAATATATAGATATATGCAGATATGTAGATGGGTATATAAATGAATATAAAAGTATATGTATGTATACTACTGTATATATATATATTTGTAGATATGTAGATGGGTATATATATATACAGGTAGTCCCCGATTTACGAGCGAGTTCCGTTACAACGAGGCGCTCGTAAACCGGAAATCTCGTAATTTGGAACGGCCGCCACGCTTCTCGTAAGTCCGGAATTTCGCTCGTAAATTGGAACGGTTTTGCTAGCGCGACTACGAACACTCGTTTTTCATCGAAAAACTGCTTATGAGTGCATAAAAATGATCGGAAACGTGTGTCCACATGTTTAGCTAACGAACTGTGGTGAAAAAACACAGGAAAACTCAGTATTTTTTGCGTTTTTTCCAAAAATTCGCCAGCTCGTAAGTCCGGAACCTCGTAGATCAGAGCGCTCGTAAATCGGGGACTACCTGTAAATGAATATAAAAGTATATGTATGTATACTACTGTATATATATATATATTTGTAGATATGGGTATGTGTATTTATAGAATTCTACTGCAAGCTCATGAATATTATTAGTCTTTATGCATGTATGTTCCATTGTTGTGTTCTGTCATGTGCTTTGCAGGATTGTGGATGGAGGTTGGGTGTGTTTGCCTTGTGCTCTTTTGGTTGATAATTGTTGATTTGTTGTCTTACTTTCTCTTTTCTTTCTTTCTCTCTTAAAAAAATATATATATATATATTGGAGTGAGAGGATGGCTAAAAGGTGTGAAGGGAGGCCATCTATAAATGGGAAAAAAAATCATCTTTAATTTGTTTGTTTGTGATTTTTATTAAATTTCATGGTGAAAGAATCATAAACGTTTACTAATTTTAGTGTTTTTAAAATAAAAGTCTCTTGACTTCATCATCAATAGAGGGAAACTGGAGCCTTGAAAACCTGGAAAACCACTTTCACATTTTCCAGACATTGAAAACAGAGAATCTGAACTGATCTGATGATTAAAAGATGATTTTTCAGAGATTGTGACGTGCACATGTATTAATGCTAGTATTCTGGTACCAGTGAGTCCATGTTCTGCTCCTCCAGTTTACCAGTTTGTTCCTCCTTTCATGACTCAGAGCGTTGAAGCATCAGATCTCTCACTGCTACAATAAATCTTTGCCTCCACCTAAGCAGCTCAGCTCTGAGCGTCTTGTGACTGAAAGATCTCCTGGAATTTCAGGATTCACTCAGGGAAAAATCAGGGACTTTTATTTTGAAATGCTGTGAAGTGTGCCTTCAGTGAGACTTTGAGTGAAGAAGAATGATTTGAATGTTTTCTGTGCTTTCATGGCGTCCTCCCAGCAGCTGAGATGTAACACGTGTCTGTGTTTGTAGTTGCTGTTGTAAAGTGTGAAACAGAACAGGAGGAATGAGTGTGATGCTCTGAACACTGATGATCCTCTGCTGCAGCTTCTATCAGCTCAAATGAAGCTTCAATGTTCAACTGAGTGAATGTGAACACACTGAAGCTTCCACTCACTCACTCAGTGTGTGTCAGTGAATGAAATGTGTGTGTGCTGGCCTGCAGCTCCATGACTCCATCTAGTGGACTGATAGTAGAAGTGCAGCAGCTGATGCAGCTTCCTCTGCCTCACTCTGCTGTCTGACTGCATTCAGCTGAAGCTGAGAAGAAACAAAGAGCCAACCAGAGGAGGAGCAGCTGATCTTTTTACAGCACACATCATGGAAAGGAGGATCAGAGTTGATGTTCACATGAATGATGTGTGTTTCCTCTGCAGGTGAACCTAGAAAGTGTGTGTGAGCTGATGTGAATCCAGCAGCATGGATCAGTGTGAGGACAGAGAGGAGGGAGTCCCTCCCTCTAAAACCACTCTGTGTGGGGAACATGAGAGCCAGAGCAAAGGTCAGAGGTCACATCTCCAACTGTCCACCACTCTTCTCCATGTCAGAGCTCAGCACTCACTCTTTAAAAAATGTTTGATTTTTGGTGTCAAAAATTATAGTTTTTTTTTTCACATGGTGGTGTTGTAGTTTGTTTATTTTACTATTGTGTTTTTTTTAATTATAGTTTGTATCTTCTTTTGTTTCTAAATGTTAATTGTACTTTAAGGGTTTTTCTGTAACAAATATCCCATCTGAGAATGGACATTATAAAATTGCTTAATTTAAACTATGAAGGCTAAAGTTTTTTTAATTAACAGGTGGATTTTGTAAAACTAAACAATAGAAAGAATTAAACTGAACTTGAACTGTTTGTTACAGAATTGCCCTCTTTTCAAGAAACAAGCTGCTAAATTACAGTAAGTCCATATCAGTGATTGATAAAGGTTTACTATTTCATTTGATACACGTGAGTCTAATTCAATTATTTTTAATATCAGAATCAATCGGACACCCAAAGCTGAACTTGAACCTGGACCCAGCTGTGTGTCCTTTAAGAGCAACTGGTCAAAGTTTCTTCCTCTTGATTTCAAACAAAGAGTTTCCTCCAACAACCAGTGAGTTTCTCTCAGAGTCCAGTCGAGGCTGGATGATATTAAAGATAATTGTTTTCTGTTGAACGACTTTGAGTTGATTTTTATTTCATTTCTCTGAGACTAAGTTGCTGCTTTCTGTCTGTAACTTGTTTCAAACTCTTGTTGAACAAAGAGAATAAAAGTCAAATCATGTGAGTTTTAAAGGATGCTGATTGTGTCGTGATGACAGAATCCAGCAGGAACCAGAACCAAACTGAGCCTTCAGCTCTGCTTTTTATTCTTCTCATGTTCACATGATCCATCACATGGATTTTAGATGAAATGATGAACATCAGCTGCAGCTGGAGCTCATCACCGTCTCCATGGTAACAGAAACTCTCAGCTGTCTCAGACTGACAGTTACAAACATCCAGGATCAAATCTCCAGTGGAAAAACCAAGACCCTCCTCTAAAACTCTGACTGACAGAGACAGAACCAGAACTCCCATCACAACCAGTTTCACTGTTAGTTTCCAGAACATCAGCAACAATCTGGACTTTTTACTGGTTTTACTAGTTTTTGGTGTCAGTCCAGTCTCCTGTCACTGGTTTAAAGTCTGAATGGTTTCCAGCTGATTTCCACGTCTCCTTCATTCTGGGACAGAGCTAACAGATCTGGTCTGAACCCTCCTTGGTTCTGGTCTCTGAGCCTGTTGACATCACCATGGTAACAGAGACTGATGACATCACCATGGTAACAGAGACAAACGAGCCTGATGACATCACCATGGTAACAGAGACTGAAGTCAGTTTGATGTGAAACTGTCAGGAAGAAGCTCCATGTGTTCACTGTATCTTAAATATTCAAATGTGACTGAAACAGCATTAATATCTCATTATAGTTCTACCAGCTGCTGTAAGATTTGAAACAGATTGTCAAATAAAACTAAACTCAAACTTCCAGCGTCATCCTAAAAATCACTCAGAGCTCCACATTGAAATAATCTAATGTTGTGTTTTCATTTATAATTAAATCAGAATACAAAGTTTATTTAGGGATGTATATTTTATTTATCATTTAATATAATAAATCTAACCTGTGGCTTCCAGTTTCAGGTCAAATGATTTCATTTGAGTCAAACTCATTTTCAATGAACTCATAATTTCAACATAAGAAATCTGAGAAATCTGCTGGAAAACTTGAACACACTCACACATGAGCCAGTTTGTGTTAAAAAGCTCCAGTAAAACCAGTAGAGACTAAACTAAATGTTTGCATTTTACAAGACGTTACCATCAGAACCATAAAAGAAATGGATCAAACAGCCTCTTCAGAACATCTGGACCATCACTCTAACATTTATACAGCTGCTGATTCCATGGGACTGTTAATCCAAATATTCCAGTTCAAACTTTAATGGCTGCTCATTTTACTGGGACCCAGTATCCCAACAGAACTTCAAACAACAAAGTCATGGAGTGAATCATCAGCTGATGTGTGAATGTAGCAGGTCTACTGACAGAAACACACTGAAAGTTCAGTTATCAAAGAAATCATTTTGAATTGTCCTGAAATTATTGTTATTAGTTTACATCACGTCTTTAAAAGTTTTGTTTTGTTTTCTAAACTTACATGTTTTATTCTTTATTCAGATTGATCAGATGCAGTTTGTCAGAGATCAGCTGTTCTTCTCTGAGCTCAGCTCTGAAGTCCAACCCCTCCCATCTGAAAGAACTTGACCTGAGTGACAACAACCTGCAGGCTCCAGATGTTCAGCAGCTGTTGGATCTTTTGAAGAGTCCAGACTACAGACTGGAGACTCTGAGGTCAGTGAAGGTCGGAGTCGTTCAGTGGAATTGGACTAAAGCCAGTTGTTGTCAAAGCAAAGATCCAGTGTTCCCAGTAAACCTGCAGCTTCCCAGTAAGTGTATTTCTGAATGAATGTATGAGAGGAGAACAGGGACTGGTTTCAGGATCAAACACAAAGACAAGAAAAGAAGGAAAGAGCGAGCATCACTTGAAGGAATGCAGATCACTCACCAAAATAACATGTGATCATGTGATGTCTCACCTGATCTGTTAGAGCTTGGAGGATGTGTTGTGAATGACTGTCAGCTACTACCACACCACATTTTACATCAGTATCTGTCAAACTCACTGAGTTACAGCTATTTATGTCTAAGCTAAATGTGATTAGCTGTGGCAGCCATCTTGAATTGTGTTGACTCCAAAAGTTAATCAGTTGAAGGTGAACATTTCAGATTTATTTACTGCAAGTTTAAATAAACTCCATCCAGTGGTTTATGAAATATTTTGCTAACAGACAAGCAGAGTTGACTCCCAACAGTTACTAAGTTTTACCCAAAGATGTTGCACAATGTTTTGTAATTGAAGTTTGTGTTGGTCTCTCTGAAAGACTCATTCATCTCTTCTGCTGCTTCTTCTTCTCTCTACAGATGGAGGTGATGATGTTTGTTCTGGAGAGATGAACATGATGGTGTGTTTGTGGGAGAAGATGAACTGTGTCCTGATGATCCACAGAGAAGATGAACTGTGTCCTGATGATCCACAGAGAAGATGAACTGTGTCCTGATGATCCACAGAGAAGATGAACTGTGTCCTGATGATCCACAGAGAAGATGAACTGTGTCCTGATGATCCACAGAGAAGATGAACTGTGTCCTGATGATCCACAGAGAAGATGAACTGTGTCCTGATGATCCACAGAGAAGATGAACTGTGTCCTGATGATCCACAGAGAAGATGAACTGTGTCCTGATGATCCACAGAGAAGATGAACTGTGTCCTGATGATCCACAGAGAAGATGAACTGTGTCCTGATGATCCACAGAGAAGATGAACTGTGTCCTGATGATCCACAGAGAAGATGAACTGTGTCCTGATGATCCACAGAGAAGATGAACTGTGTCCTGATGATCCACAGAGAAGATGAACTGTGTCCTGATGATCCACAGAGAAGATGAACTGTGTCCTGATGATCCACAGAGAAGATGAACTGTGTCCTGATGATCCACAGAGAAGATGAACTGTGTCCTGATGATCCACAGAGGTTGAAGCAGCAGCAGCTCTGACTGGACTGTTTCTGCTTCTTCTGTTTCCTCATCCACACTTTACATTATCACCTTCAAACAATTACACTTTAATGTTTCAACAATATGCTATGTTCAATTTATTATTAGAACAAATTATGTTATAGCATAAAAATACTTTTTGAAATATAAATATTTCATGTTGTATTGTGACAGGAAAACATTTTATTTTTGCAGCGCTGACAGAAATAATTTCCATTGAGCTGTAGTTGTTTTAAAGTAAATGTGTTTAATTTATCTTTTCACTTTGTGCGATTTAAATTTTATAAGACAAACCAAAACTGGAAGTTTGATTTCCCGTTTTAACTTTCTTCACTGTAACAGATGTTTCTTTACTGCTCTCTTGTGGTCACTGCTGTAGTTACATCAAATTCTTTGAAAAATACTGAAATTACTTTAAAAATGTTTTACAATTAAAATCAGCTTCACGTTGATATTTTATTGTAAACTTGTGTTTTACTGATGTTTTGAAAGTAGAATTTTGCTAATAAAATAATATTTAAACTAAATTTAAAATACATTTTATAAGTCCTGATGCATGCTCAATAATCCAGGTACCGGTAGATTAGTCTAAAAAGGTTGAGTCAGGTCCGATGAACGGATTCTTCTTTATTAAAACGCTTCGTCTTTTATCCAAAACACTTCTTCAGTCTGAGGAGCTGCAACAAACTCAGTCTTATAAATATCACCTTCTCAGAGTGGATCAACCAGTTTGATGGGTGGTTCATGTGGTCCGCTCTCTCCCACACTGCCTGATCAAACTGTTTGAGCAAGATTTTGGAAAGTGTGAGGAAGACTTCATGACTGTTCAAGCTATGAGCACTAATGGATAAAGCAATATTTTGTATATGCATTTCTTCAAGGAATGCTAGGCTTTAATTTAAAGTCATGAACTTTTGTCTCTTTTCAAACGTGTCATGAATTATCACTATATGAAGACAATTTAAGAAAATGATTTGGATTCAAAAGATCCAAAACTCCACAGAAACCAGTTTGAGCTCAACGGAGACATTTTTGTCCATTTTATAGTCAAACACAAAGACATTTAAATCTAAATCATTCTTTGGACATCAAAAATCTTATGACTGTAATTAAATCTTTTTATTTTTAACGTTTCCAAAACTCATGTTTCCATCAAATCACAAAGTTTTGTTAACGAATGTGAAAGTTGATGTTAAATAGTTGAAAGCTTCATTTCAAAGTGAACCTTTGGTTCAGTGTTTGTCAGAAATGTTTGGTTGTGAAGCTCAGGCTTTAGATGATGGATGGACAGACAGACAATAAACAGATGTTTGAATGATCCAGAGGAACAGTTCAAAAACACATCTGGAAATGTTTCAACATAGAAACTACTTTCATGTTTTGAAACACTCAAATGTTTTTTCATCCAAAAGTGTTTTTGTGTTTTTTGACTGAACTCACAGAGTTGAGATGTTTTCAAAGTCAAAATGATTTTCTTTCCTTCATCAGCAGCTAAATGTAGAATATTTGATGCTTCATGGAGTCACATAGTGTTTCATCAAACAGCTGCTTGTGCTGCTGTTTTAAATTGTGTCCTAAATGTGAAAAGTGATGCGAGGACATCATTTGATTGTCCACTCTGAAGACTTTAGAGAAAGACAAACAGAGGTTTCTGTGAGACACTTGAAGCTGGACGTGTTCATTGAAGTGTTTCTTGTGAGCTGCAGACTCCAACATGTCTCTGGTCTCAGACTCAAACACTCGGGACACATCAGCTGAAATAAAGTCCACTTTGCTGCAAACATCTGCTGCTGTGAAAACAAAGTGGAAACATGAACGCAGCAGGAAAAGTCATTTTGAACGCTGCACACAAGATGACTTTTCTGTGGATCATCAGTGGAAAATATTGTCCACAAGTGATTTCAGCAGCATGTGGTGGTTGAGGCCAGTGTTCCTTTAACAGCTGTTTCCTCTTGCTCACATCTGTTTGACAGAATCAAAGGAGTGAAATAGTTAGAAATGTGTTCCAGTTTGATCCAGGTGAAGTTGAAGAATTCAAAGTGAAAGAATTCAACAAGAGCCTCAACAGTCTTCTACTCTCCATCATGTTCAGCCTCTGGATTGAGACGTTTCAAACTGAAAAGTTCATTTCCTTTGGCTTCCAATGATTTTAGCAGCTCAAGTCTTTTTTCATTGACTCCTTTAAGAATAGATTTGGACTTGTTCTTAAATGTTGTGTTTGAACACCTTCACTTTGTTGTTTTATGGATGTTATTTTGGAGTTTGTTGTTCAGCACATTGGTCAACTCTTGTTGTTTAAATCTGCTTTATTAATAAAGTTGATCTCATTTGATTCATGGATCAGCCTGTATTCTATATTTATACAACATGTAATGATGTTACACAACTATTTGATGTTTTTTCTAAGAGAATGGCTGAACTTTAGGACTTGATGACAGTTTTTCTACCTGATTGTTGTTTATTTGATGAAGAAATGTGATTTGATGTCTCTGTGATTTAAATGTGTCTGGAATGACAAAAAGAAAAAAGAACTTGAACAAGTTTCTGTCCACAGTCACACTGACTAAAGCTGACATTAAAGCTGGTCAAACTTTGCTCGGCGGCTCCTCTCATCACTCCGTCCTGGAGTTTATTGCTGAAGGCTGTTTTTGTCCAAGTGGACAAATGTCTGAGCCTGAAGACCAAGGAGACAGCAGCTGTTCAGATCCTGAAGAAGGATCCAGATGTTTCCAGGACTCTGATAAAGAGGTTGATCCCAGACGTGTGTTCATGAAGATTCAACACTTTTCTTTCTGCTCTGCTTGAAGATGCACCACAAGCTGCTCATCTTTCATTACATCATCTAGTTTGTGTCCTCGTCTTGTTTTCCAGATGTTCCTGATGAACATGATCAGTGTCCTGAACACAGAGCCTGTAACCTGGTCCAGTTCTAGGACTGGTTCCAGTACATGGGGCAGACCTGTGTCACCTTTGAGGTGCTGGACAGGACTCTCTCTGACCTGTTGCATGAGGCAAACTGGATGCTGCTGAACACAGATGTGATCTGCCCCACACACATCTGCACAGCAGCTGTTATTTCTAATGCACAACTGATATCTATTGATCTATAGATCTGGATCAACTCAGATAAATTCAGTGAAATATTGACAAGTTGCCATGGGAACACAGAAACTGAAGGATGTAGAGCTGAAGAACAGATCAGTTCGAGCTCTTATTTTGAAGAGCAGCAGCTAACGGAAGTGATGTTCTCCCAGCACCGGAAGTTGCTCAGTTGTGACGTCAGTGTTTGTTGTTCTGCTCCGTAGCTACGAGCTGAAGGCCTTTTCTCTCGACTGCTGCTCAAATGAGTTGAAGTGAACGTTCAATTGAGCTGTAACATCTGTAAATGTTGCTGACCGGAAGTGAACAGATGTGGAGACAGCGGCTCAAACAGCTGGAAGCAGAGGAAGAAGAAAAGTCTGAGGATTTTGGAAGTAGAGCTGCAGCTCAGGAACAAACGGAGCAAGACACATGTTAGATGCTGTTTTCAGTCCCAACCATCAACTGCATCTTTTAGGTTTGTGTCTTTATTCTTTCTCTCCAGTGACTTTGTTACAAGTTAGTAGCAGTTTTCTGGAAGATAAAGGAGTCAGCAGGACCCGGCAGCCCCTTTTCACGCGCGCGCAGCCAGCAGCCACTGTAGAAGCAGGGTTTGTCCTACTTCTTCTGCTCGCAGATGATCAGCAACCACTCGGGAGAGACTCTGCAAAACAGCATCCGGTAGGAAAACCTGGCATTTTTAAAGTTGCTGCTGTACATCTCCCCAAACATAAAAAAAAAAAGTTTTAATCTCAACAAATGCTTTTTGAGCTGCAGTTCGGCTCGTAGTAAACACACACAAGTATTGACGAGGCACGTACAGCTGGTTTTATCCAGATCAATATACAAGGCAATATACAAGGTAGGTTCAATACACAAGCTAATTAGATGAGTCGGCCATTTTGAATAGAACTAGCTAATTAGGTGAGTCGGCCATTTTGAATCAACCAAGCTCATTAGGTGAGGCGGCCATTTTGAATCAGGGCGCCATCTTGGTTCAATATACAAGGCAATATACAGGGCAGGTTCAATACACAAGCTACTTAGGTGAGACGGCCATTTTGAATCAAACTAGCTAATTAGGTGAGTCGGCCATTTTGAATCAAAGTAGTTTTATCTGCCCAGTGTACATAAACAACACGGATCTGACCGGGAAGGGAGCCACGACACGTTCCTCCCACTGCGCGTCTGCAGACGTTTAGTGGGGACAGACATCTGTTGTAAGCAGCAAACACAGAGCATTAGGAGCATTTGGATGCGTTTGGTGAGGATGAGGCATAACTCTGTGCTGATCCAAAACAAACAAAGAGTGAACGACTCAAGTGAACCGGATTACTTTAGTGACTCATTAGATTGACTCATAAAGTGAACCAGGTTACTTTAGTGACTCATTAGACTGACCCAGATCCATAAAGTGAACCGGGTTACTTTAGTGACTCATTAGACTGACCCAGATCCATAAAGTGAACCGGGTTACTTTAGTGACTCATTAGACTGACCCAGATCCATAAAGTGAACCGGGTTACTTTAGTGACTCATTAGACTGACCCAGATCCATAAAGTGAACCGGGTTACTTTAGTGACTCATTAGACTGACCCAGATCCATAAAGTGAACCGGGTTACTTTAGTGACTCATTAGACTGACCCAGATCCATAAAGTGAACCGGGTTACTTTAGTGACTCATTAGACTGACCCAGATCCATAAAGTGAACCGGGTTACTTTAGTGACTCATTAGACTGACCCAGATCCATAAAGTGAACCGGGTTACTTTAGTGACTCATTAGACTGACCCAGATCCATAAAGTGAACCGGGTTACTTTAGTGACTCATTAGACTGACCCAGATCCATAAAGTGAACCGGGTTACTTTAGTGACTCATTAGACTGACCCAGATCCATAAAGTGAACCGGGTTACTTTAGTGACTCATTAGACTGACCCAGATCCATAAAGTGAACCGGGTTACTTTAGTGACTCATTAGACTGACCCAGATCCATAAAGTGAACCGGGTTACTTTAGTGACTCATTAGACTGACCCAGATCCATAAAGTGAACCGGGTTACTTTAGTGACTCATTAGACTGAAGTGAACCGGGTTACTTTAGTGACTCATTAGACTGACCCAGATCCATAAAGTGAACCGGGTTACTTTAGTGACTCATTAGACTGACCCAGATCCATAAAGTGAACCGGGTTACTTTAGTGACTCATTAGACTGACCCAGATCCATAAAGTGAACCGGGTTACTTTAGTGACTCATTAGACTGACCCAGATCCATAAAGTGAACCGGGTTACTTTAGTGACTCATTAGACTGACCCAGATCCATAAAGTGAACCGGGTTACTTTAGTGACTCATTAGACTGACCCAGATCCATAAAGTGAACCGGGTTACTTTAGTGACTCATTAGACTGACCCAGATCCATAAAGTGAACCGGGTTACTTTAGTGACTCATTAGACTGACCCAGATCCATAAAGTGAACCGGGTTACTTTAGTGACTCATTAGACTGACCCAGATCCATAAAGTGAACCGGGTTACTTTAGTGACTCATTAGACTGACCCAGATCCATAAAGTGAACCGGGTTACTTTAGTGACTCATTAGACTGACCCAGATCCATAAAGTGAACCGGGTTACTTTAGTGACTCATTAGACTGACCCAGATCCATAAAGTGAACCGGGTTACTTTAGTGACTCATTAGACTGAAGTGAACCGGGTTACTTTAGTGACTCATTAGACTGACTCAGATCCATAAAGTGAACCGGGTTACTTTAGTGACTCATTAGACTGACCCAGATCCATAAAGTGAACCGGGTTACTTTAGTGACTCATTAGACTGACCCAGATCCATAAAGTGAACCGGGTTACTTTAGTGACTCATTAGACTGACCCAGATCCATAAAGTGAACCGGGTTACTTTAGTGACTCATTAGACTGACCCAGATCCATAAAGTGAACCGGGTTACTTTAGTGACTCATTAGACTGACCCAGATCCATAAAGTGAACCGGGTTACTTTAGTGACTCATTAGACTGACCCAGATCCATAAAGTGAACCGGGTTACTTTAGTGACTCATTAGACTGACCCAGATCCATAAAGTGAACCGGGTTACTTTAGTGACTCATTAGACTGACCCAGATCCATAAAGTGAACCGGGTTACTTTAGTGACTCATTAGACTGACCCAGATCCATAAAGTGAACCGGGTTACTTTAGTGACTCATTAGACTGACTCAGATCCATAAAGTGAACCGGGTTACTTTAGTGACTCATTAGACTGACCAGATCCATAAAGTGAACCGGGTTACTTTAGTGACTCATTAGACTGACCCAGATCCATAAAGTGAACCGGGTTACTTTAGTGACTCATTAGACTGACCCAGATCCATAAAGTGAACCGGGTTACTTTAGTGACTCATTAGACTGACCCAGATCCATAAAGTGAACCGGGTTACTTTAGTGACTCATTAGATTGACCCAGATCCATAAAGTGAACCGGGTTACTTTAGTGACTCATTAGACTGACCCAGATCCATAAAGTGAACCGGGTTACTTTAGTGACTCATTAGATTGACCCAGATCCATAAAGTGAACCGGGTTACTTTAGTGACTCATTAGACTGACCCAGATCCATAAAGTGAACCGGGTTACTTTAGTGACTCATTAGACTGACCCAGATCCATAAAGTGAACCGGGTTACTTTAGTGACTCATTAGACTGACCCAGATCCATAAAGTGAACCGGGTTACTTTAGTGACTCATTAGACTGACCCAGATCCATAAAGTGAACCAGGTTACTTTAGTGACTCATTAGACTGACCCAGATCCATAAAGTGAACCAGGTTACTTTAGTGACTCATTAGACTGACCCAGATCCATAAAGTGAACCGGTTACTTTAGTGACTCATTAGACTGACCCAGATCCATAAAGTGAACCGGGTTACTTTAGTGACTCATTAGACTGAAAGTGAACCGGGTTACTTTAGTGACTCATTAGACTGACCCAGATCCATAAAGTGAACCGGGTTACTTTAGTGACTCATTAGACTGACCCAGATCCATAAAGTGAACCGGGTTACTTTAGTGACTCATTAGACTGACCCAGATCCATAAAGTGAACCGGGTTACTTTAGTGACTCATTAGACTGACCCAGATCCATAAAGTGAACCGGGTTACTTTAGTGACTCATTAGACTGACCCAGATCCATAAAGTGAACCGGGTTACTTTAGTGACTCATTAGACTGACCCAGATCCATAAAGTGAACCGGGTTACTTTAGTGACTCATTAGACTGACCCAGATCCATAAAGTGAACCGGGTTACTTTAGTGACTCATTAGACTGACCCAGATCCATAAAGTGAACCGGGTTACTTTAGTGACTCATTAGACTGACCCAGATCCATAAAGTGAACCGGGTTACTTTAGTGACTCATTAGACTGACCCAGATCCATAAAGTGAACCGGGTTACTTTAGTGACTCATTAGACTGACCCAGATCCATAAAGTGAACCGGGTTACTTTAGTGACTCATTAGACTGACCCAGATCCATAAAGTGAACCGGGTTACTTTAGTGACTCATTAGATTGACCCAGATCCATAAAGTGAACCGGGTTACTTTAGTGACTCATTAGACTGACCCAGATCCATAAAGTGAACCGGGTTACTTTAGTGACTCATTAGACTGACCCAGATCCATAAAGTGAACCGGGTTACTTTAGTGACTCATTAGATTGACCCAGATCCATAAAGTGAACCGGGTTACTTTAGTGACTCATTAGACTGACCCAGATCCATAAAGTGAACCGGGTTACTTTAGTGACTCATTAGACTGACCCAGATCCATAAAGTGAACCGGGTTACTTTAGTGACTCATTAGATTGACCCAGATCCATAAAGTGAACCGGGTTACTTTAGTGACTCATTAGACTGACCCAGATCCATAAAGTGAACCGGGTTACTTTAGTGACTCATTAGACTGACCCAGATCCATAAAGTGAACCGGGTTACTTTAGTGACTCATTAGACTGACCCAGATCCATAAAGTGAACCGGGTTACTTTAGTGACTCATTAGACTGAAGTGAACCGGGTTACTTTAGTGACTCATTAGACTGACCCAGATCCATAAAGTGAACCGGGTTACTTTAGTGACTCATTAGACTGACCCAGATCCATAAAGTGAACCGGGTTACTTTAGTGACTCATTAGACTGAAGTGAACCGGGTTACTTTAGTGACTCATTAGACTGACCCAGATCCATAAAGTGAACCGGGTTACTTTAGTGACTCATTAGACTGACCCAGATCCATAAAGTGAACCGGGTTACTTTAGTGACTCATTAGACTGACCCAGATCCATAAAGTGAACCGGGTTACTTTAGTGACTCATTAGACTGACCCAGATCCATAAAGTGAACCGGGTTACTTTAGTGACTCATTAGACTGACCCAGATCCATAAAGTGAACCGGGTTACTTTAGTGACTCATTAGACTGACCCAGATCCATAAAGTGAACCGGGTTACTTTAGTGACTCATTAGACTGAAGTGAACCGGGTTACTTTAGTGACTCATTAGATTGACTCAGATCCATAAAGTGAACCGGGTTACTTTAGTGACTCATTAGACTGACCCAGATCCATAAAGTGAACCGGGTTACTTTAGTGACTCATTAGACTGAAAAGTGAACCGGGTTACTTTAGTGACTCATTAGACTGACTCAGATCCATAAAGTGAACCGGGTTACTTTAGTGACTCATTAGACTGACCCAGATCCATAAAGTGAACCGGGTTACTTTAGTGACTCATTAGACTGACCCAGATCCATAAAGTGAACCGGGTTACTTTAGTGACTCATTAGACTGACCCAGATCCATAAAGTGAACCGGGTTACTTTAGTGACTCATTAGACTGACCCAGATCCATAAAGTGAACCGGGTTACTTTAGTGACTCATTAGACTGACCCAGATCCATAAAGTGAACCGGGTTACTTTAGTGACTCATTAGACTGACCCAGATCCATAAAGTGAACCGGGTTACTTTAGTGACTCATTAGACTGACCCAGATCCATAAAGTGAACCGGGTTACTTTAGTGACTCATTAGACTGACCCAGATCCATAAAGTGAACCGGGTTACTTTAGTGACTCATCATAAAGTGAACCGGGTTACTTTAGTGACTCATTAGACTGACCCAGATCCATAAAGTGAACCGGGTTACTTTAGTGACTCATTAGACTGACCCAGATCCATAAAGTGAACCGGGTTACTTTAGTGACTCATTAGACTGACCCAGATCCATAAAGTGAACCGGGTTACTTTAGTGACTCATTAGACTGACCAGATCCATAAAGTGAACCGGGTTACTTTAGTGACTCATTAGACTGACCCAGATCCATAAAGTGAACCGGGTTACTTTAGTGACTCATTAGACTGACCCAGATCCATAAAGTGAACCGGGTTACTTTAGTGACTCATTAGACTGACCCAGATCCATAAAGTGAACCGGGTTACTTTAGTGACTCATTAGACTGACCCAGATCCATAAAGTGAACCGGGTTACTTTAGTGACTCATTAGACTGACCCAGATCCATAAAGTGAACCGGGTTACTTTAGTGACTCATTAGATTGACCCAGATCCATAAAGTGAACCGGGTTACTTTAGTGACTCATTAGACTGACCCAGATCCATAAAGTGAACCGGGTTACTTTAGTGACTCATTAGACTGACCCAGATCCATAAAGTGAACCGGGTTACTTTAGTGACTCATTAGACTGACCCAGATCCATAAAGTGAACCGGGTTACTTTAGTGACTCATTAGACTGACCCAGATCCATAAAGTGAACCGGGTTACTTTAGTGACTCATTAGACTGACCCAGATCCATAAAGTGAACCGGGTTACTTTAGTGACTCATTAGACTGACCCAGATCCATAAAGTGAACCGGGTTACTTTAGTGACTCATTAGACTGACCCAGATCCATAAAGTGAACCGGGTTACTTTAGTGACTCATTAGACTGACCCAGATCCATAAAGTGAACCGGGTTACTTTAGTGACTCATTAGACTGACCCAGATCCATAAAGTGAACCGGGTTACTTTAGTGACTCATTAGACTGACCCAGATCCATAAAGTGAACCGGGTTACTTTAGTGACTCATTAGACTGACCCAGATCCATAAAGTGAACCGGGTTACTTTAGTGACTCATTAGACTGACCCAGATCCATAAAGTGAACCGGGTTACTTTAGTGACTCATTAGACTGACCCAGATCCATAAAGTGAACCGGGTTACTTTAGTGACTCATTAGACTGACCCAGATCCATAAAGTGAACCGGGTTACTTTAGTGACTCATTAGACTGACCCAGATCCATAAAGTGAACCGGGTTACTTTAGTGACTCATTAGACTGACCCAGATCCATAAAGTGAACCGGGTTACTTTAGTGACTCATTAGACTGACCCAGATCCATAAAGTGAACCGGGTTACTTTAGTGACTCATTAGACTGACCCAGATCCATAAAGTGAACCGGGTTACTTTAGTGACTCATTAGACTGACCCAGATCCATAAAGTGAACCGGGTTACTTTAGTGACTCATTAGACTGACCCAGATCCATAAAGTGAACCGGGTTACTTTAGTGACTCATTAGACTGACCCAGATCCATAAAGTGAACCGGGTTACTTTAGTGACTCATTAGACTGACCCAGATCCATAAAGTGAACCGGGTTACTTTAGTGACTCATTAGACTGAAGTGAACCGGGTTACTTTAGTGACTCATTAGACTGACCCAGATCCATAAAGTGAACCGGGTTACTTTAGTGACTCATTAGACTGACCCAGATCCATAAAGTGAACCGGGTTACTTTAGTGACTCATTAGACTGACCCAGATCCATAAAGTGAACCGGGTTACTTTAGTGACTCATTAGACTGACCCAGATCCATAAAGTGAACCGGGTTACTTTAGTGACTCATTAGACTGACCCAGATCCATAAAGTGAACCGGGTTACTTTAGTGACTCATTAGACTGACCCAGATCCATAAAGTGAACCGGGTTACTTTAGTGACTCATTAGACTGACCCAGATCCATAAAGTGAACCGGGTTACTTTAGTGACTCATTAGACTGACCCAGATCCATAAAGTGAACCGGGTTACTTTAGTGACTCATTAGACTGACCCAGATCCATAAAGTGAACCGGGTTACTTTAGTGACTCATTAGACTGACCCAGATCCATAAAGTGAACCGGGTTACTTTAGTGACTCATTAGACTGACCAGATCCATAAAGTGAACCGGGTTACTTTAGTGACTCATTAGACTGACCCAGATCCATAAAGTGAACCGGGTTACTTTAGTGACTCATTAGACTGACCCAGATCCATAAAGTGAACCGGGTTACTTTAGTGACTCATTAGACTGACCCAGATCCATAAAGTGAACCGGGTTACTTTAGTGACTCATTAGACTGACCCAGATCCATAAAGTGAACCGGGTTACTTTAGTGACTCATTAGATTGACCCAGATCCATAAAGTGAACCGGGTTACTTTAGTGACTCATTAGATTGACCCAGATCCATAAAGTGAACCGGGTTACTTTAGTGACTCATTAGACTGACCCAGATCCATAAAGTGAACCGGGTTACTTTAGTGACTCATTAGACTGACCCAGATCCATAAAGTGAACCGGGTTACTTTAGTGACT
>JBBPBX010024404.1:0-39699 GCA_038048925.1 Garcialebias charrua | reverse complement strand
TAATCTAAGCCAGAAGCTTGTTGATGGATACAACAACCAACGAGCCAAAAAGCATCAAATATTCATGGGGCATATTTAAGACTTTATAATTTTGCCCTTGTGTGGATTAAAGAAAACCTCAAATAATGTTTAACTTGTTTTTCAAAACGCACTCATTAATTATATACACTGGTAAAAAAAAAGATGGTTTGAACAAATCATTAAAAGTTTCAAATTGTTCTAACATTCCTGCTCATGCTGAGTAGATGATTGAATCCAGATGTTGTGTGAGATGTTGAACTGTCAGAAAACAAAGATGTTTATTGTAACCTCCTGACATATGGTTGTCTAACAAACAGCTGTAGGATGCTCTGGTACCTACCTTTGGAAACAGTGTTGTTGGTAAGGGAGGTGTTGTTGAAAGGGTGGCTGATGTTGGAAGTTCTGGATATGTTCACCAGCTGTTCCAGAATGCTGCTCAGATCCTTGCTGACCTGCTCCCCCAGCTCCTCTGCCACCAACAGACGCTTGTACAGACTTTGCAGGTCTGGTACTTTTGGACCTAGAAAGATCAAACCTAGTTTAATATACTCCTTTATTTTCATTGAGGATTTTGACTTTTGTAGCTTTAAGTTTTCATCCAAAGATGTGTGTGTATTAAAAAAATATTTTTTTTTTTTTAGATTTTTGTTTTTCTGCACATACAACAGGCTGTACACACCAGTGTCCCTCATCACTGAGGGATGGTGAATGTTTGTAGTTTTTAGCAAGTGTTTTTCGGAACTGGAATTCAACAGGAAATGCAAGTAAACATTTTTGGTGCAAAATATTCAAGTGGGTAGAAGTTACATTTTGTAGAAGACAGATGGTGTTTTTTTGTTAGCCAGTGGTGGCCTTGACCATCATAGATTAATCTTCAGCCATTCCAAGGGCCACCCCAGTCATTTGAGGAAATTATACTTTTAAGCAATATAAAAACCAGAAAGCACAGTTTCCTCAAATGATAGGGGTGGCCAGTTTACGTGTGTGTTTGTGGCCAGTGGTGGGCACAGTTCTGCTAATCTGCAAACAGCTAACAGTGAAACTATTTTTTTTTAAAGCAGATTACCATTTTCACCAAGTTTGGAACCCATCTGCAGAATCAGATTCTGTTAAATTAAATTTTGCCAGCTTTGTTAGCTAACAAAATTCTCAAGCCTGTTCCTGTCTGTTGTGGACTTGTCTCGGAGAGTCCATTAGACATGCTATTGGCTTACCAATAAAAAAAAAAACATGTGATGACGATTGGTCAATGCAGCGTCAACTGGAAGGGTACGAAGACGTGACGCAGACAGCTAGACAGTCATTTTAGCAGTTAGCGTTAGTGTCAGGGGAGAGGTGGCTCACAGGTTCGAGAAGATGGGCCTGTGATCGGAAAATCGCAGATTCAACTCCCGGTACCGTCAACATCAAAATGTGGGTGGAAAAGATGAAACATGCATACCTACTTCCACCCCCATTCGTGTCACTCTGGACCCCTGAGCAAGGCCCTTAACCTTCACCCTCTTCTCCCTAAACAGGTCCATGGGTCCTCTCATAGAAAATTTAGAATAACAGTGATGTAATTTCCTGCATTTTGGTGTATTTTAACGGGTTGTTACACATCAACATTTACCTAGATTCAGTGGTGGGCAGATGAACGCTAGGTAGCGCTAAAGCGCTAATCCGCTTACAGTGGACCTAAACTTTTTGTCAGCGTTTTTGTGAATTGACTAACTTTTATAATTCATAAGCGGATTTGTGCTATTTTTATTTAAAATGCAGTACCGCTAATAACTAATTATCTATCAGTAAAAACCAATAAACTTATTTACAAGCTCTTATGCTGCTTGTTTTACCTTTTTCCCCACCGTAAACAGCAGAGGAGGAAAGGGTGTGAGGGGGAGGGGGGCAGAGCTGAGAACAGACTCGGCTCTACCATGTAGGTAAATGCCTGGGGGTCCCATTTCAGCAGTGGCCCCGGCCCCGCCTCGCCCCGTGCAGTCACCTACATCACTAACATTGCTCATGCTTGTTAAAGTGCGACTAAACCCAAAATTAACTTTTTTTAGCTGATAAACTCCCTAGAATGTGTTTAAAATATTATCTAGCACTATGGCTGTGTTTATTTTCACATAATTGTGCATATCTGTGTAAATTGGCAATATTTGGCAATATTTGGTCTAAAACTGTGTTTACGGTAGTCCTTTGGGTTGAACAGAGGTTATTGCACCTTAATTTTCATATTGGTCAGGACTGTTCACTCTGATGTGTCTTGTACACTCTGATGTCACACAGGTGGTTCAAGCAGAGCCAATCCCCTGCAGAGATGAGAAGTGCATACCTTATATGGAAGTGCTGCATTTCACTCCTGACAAGCGGTTTTATTTTTCTTTTCATTTTCATTTTTTTAGGCCTTTGGTTTTGGATGGAATGGGTGGAATAGATAAATACATCTACATGTTTATTCTTTGTTGTTGCTTGGTGTATGTTGTTGGCTAGAGGTTTAATTTGTTTTAGGTTGTTGCAGGTGGAGGCGTGAACAAAAGCACAACTCTACCTCCACCCCTCCTTGTCTCTCGACACGCCCATTTTCAGGGAGATTTTGGAAGGAGTTACCGATCCACAGGGGTTTAGTCGCACTTTAATGTACATTTAACATAAAAATAATTATAGTTACGATGAAAACGATCATTAAATACGCAATAAAAAAACGGTCGATTTCTTTATCCCCCTACTAAAAATGGACTATTCCATCTTGACAACTTCCGGGTCACTCAGAGGTGAACTCGGGTGAACTGTGGCTACTGTTTGTGCTGGGTACTTGGATAAATCCGTAGAGAACCCCGCTGTTTCAAGCCAAATTAACGCGGCCGGAGGAGTTTATTGAGGGTTTTGTGTCGACCATTTGACGGTGAGTCGTTATTTTTATGTATTTTAGTTACTTTTCATTAAATCTGTTGACTACCTATAGACGCTAACTGTGTCTGCCTGTTACACCGGTAGTGCTGGGTTACTAATGGATAAATCCGTAGAGAACCCCGCTGTTTCAAGCCAAATTAACGTGGCCGGAGGAGTTTATTGAGGGTTTTGTGTCGACCATTCGACGGCGAGTCGTTAGTTTCATGTATTTGGGTTACTTTATGTATAAATGCGGTGGCGACACACCCGTGTATTTGAGATTTAAACGTGGTTTTAGGGATTAAAAGATCATTCTATTTTTTGTTAATTTCGTGGCCGAATAGAATATATGTACGTAAAGTATTAAATAAATCCTTTGATTTTTGTAATTTCATCCTTTTAGGATCATTTTTGTTACTTTTCAGTTGGCAGTGTAGTGCAAATATTGATAACGCTGCCGGCTATATATAAATATATATATATATATATATATATATATATATATATATATATATATATATATATATATATATATATATATAATATAGAAATATATAAATAGCGGATTAGATTAGCTTCCCCTAATTTTCATAAGACATTTGTGCTTTTGAAATTGTGGACCTAAAAAAATTAATAAGCGTTTTAGAAATTGTGGAACTAATTTTTTAATTAGCGGTGCCCAGCACTGCCTAGATTTGTAGTCACTTAATAAAATTACTATTTCGGAGAAGAACAGCAGGTTGTATGTGAATGAGCAGCTCCGATTCCGTCAGGTGTCCTGAACCCCGTCCTCCTTCCCCTCACTCCTGGATCTGAGCTGAACTCTTCTCCGCTGAATATATTTCAGCCTGAATTCAATCCTGGTTGTTGCTCCTGCTCCAGTCTCATGGCACCGTTTGAAGCACCTGAAGGCTTCAATTCTCGATTGTCGGACAATTCATCCATCCATCCATCCATCCATCCATCCATCCATCCATTTTATAATAAAGTAAATTGGACCGTCTTTTTGATGTTTTATAGCTGTTGTTATTTTGACAAATTAGCGCCATGGTTTTGAAACGTGACATATAATGCAAATAACACATCAAACCATTCTCTCTTTGTATTTTTAATTATTTTTTACAGTAAGCTTTTTTAATTTGTTATGTCTGAAATGTAGCAGGAGTTCAGGAGTTCAGACACCTGCTGATCTTGTGCACATGCTGTGTAGAGCTGTCTGGCGACGCTGTGTGTAGCACTGTCCACAGGGCATTTATTTATTCTGTTGAATAAATGATTGTTTCTGTTTCGGGGGTCTGAGAGGAGAAGGGGTGTTTTCAGTGAGCAGCCCTGCTGAGTAGGGACAATATTTGGAGGAGGAGAGAAAGACTCCGCGCAGAACCTCCATGCGTAAAGTTTCCAAGATGGCGCCCATAAGCATGGCTGCGTGTCCGCCTCTCCTGTGGGTGTTTGGAATTTTTGTGTTTTGTTCGTTCTTCATTGGAGACATAACTACACTGCTGGTTTATGATCGGAAGCAGCTTCTGGATTTACGGTTTGCTGCCGCGGATGTCGCTGATTCGGGCCAGTATGACCGTACCTCGGGATCGGGGAGGCCCCCTCTACCCCCGTTGCTCGGAGACGAGCTGCCCGTTTACCTCCGCTGCTCTTCGCACCAGCCTGCACGGAGAAATCGATCGACTCGGAGGAAGAAACGCGGCTGTCGAGCTGGCCGGCTGGTGAAGCTCAGAGCCCGGCGTTCTGCCTCGCTGTCTTCAGCTGATGGTCTCGATTCTCATCGCCAGTCTCCCGCGTGCACGGACCAGGAAAACAACGAGGATCTGCAGCCGGAGCAGCTCTCTGTGGGCAGCGAGCCGCGGAGCGCGCTCCCCCACCAGCTGTTAGCACATCAGCTGCTAGCAGCTCATCAGCGGCTAGCTCGGATATCATCAAATTCTGTGTTGTCAACGCCCGATCTGTTTGCAACAAAACGTTCATCCTCAGGGATTACTTTGAAGAGCACGACTTGGACTTTTTCTGCATCACAGAATCGTGGATGTCGTCTGGTGAGTCCAGCGCATTGACGGAAATAATACCACCAAACTGTTTGTTTTTTAACGACCCGCGACCATCAGGTCGTGGCGGTGGGTTATTAACTATCTTCAAATCAACTTTTGACTGTAAACAACTGTCCATCCCAGTCTCCTGCTCCAGTTTTGAGCTGACTGTGTTTGAACTAGGACATTCACCTGTAACTTTGTGTGCTCTTGTCTACCGGCCGCCTCGTTCTAAGAACTTCATCAGCGAGTTTTCTGATTTCTTGGCTGAAATTACAGCTAAATATTCTCGGGTCGTCATTTCAGGCGACTTCAACTTGCACGTGTGTTGTCCTGAGAAGCCCATGGTTAAGGACTTTTTAGATTTATTGGACTCATTTAATTTAACTCAACACGTGAACTCTTCCACACAGCAGCGTGGACATTTGTTGGACCTTGTTTTAACATGTGATGTGACCGTTTCAAACCTTGAAATAGGAGACAATGCATTCTCAGATCATAGGCCAGTGAATTTTCAGGTCAACATCCCCCATGTAACACCTAAAACATGCATTCCTGCACGTAAAGGCAGGAATGTTAACCATTTAACTGCCGCACGTTTCACTGAGGTCTACAACAATGACATGTTAATTCAGCCCCCGGGGTTCCTCTCCAGCACTGAGGAGCTGACAAACCAGTTTGACTCTGTTTGTTTAAAGGCTTTGGACCAAGTGGCGCCTATTAAATCTAGGAGACCAAAACTCAGGGCTGAACCGTGGCTGAACGACACGACCAGAGCTGTTAGGCAGCAATGCCGAAAGGTGGAGAGGAAGTGGAAAAAAGACAGTCTGCAGGTCTCTTTTGAGATGGTAAAAGAGAGCTGGCGCCGATATCAGAAAGCAGTGAAAACTGCTAAATCACAATACTTCTCTGATATCATTGCTGCAAATTCTCGTAACCCTCGAGTTCTGTTCTCCACCCTAAACTCTGTTCTCCACCTCACTGAACAATCACCCATGGAAGCCTCGACTGAGCTGTGCGAGAACTTCCAACATTTCTTTTTAGATAAAATCGCAACCACCAGGGCTCTCATTTCTCCTCCATCTCACGATCCATCCATCCCACCTCAATCTGTTGCTGTGTTTGAACATTTTGAACCAGTCTCTCTGTCCTCTCTAGAGCAGGTCATGTGCAGCATGAAACCATCTGGCTCCCCCTTCGATGTGGTCCCTCCTCGGCTTCTAAAGGAGGTTTTTCACACTCTAGGTCCCTCCATTCTCTCGATTGTAAATAGCAGTCTATCTTCGGGTGTGGTGCCAAAATCATTAAAACATGCTGCTGTTCAACCCCTCCTGAAAAAACCAAACCTCGACCCGTCAGTATTATCCAATTTCAGGCCTGTCTCCAGACTCCCATTTGTTTCTAAACTTCTAGAGAAAATAGTTGAGTCCCAACTAAAGTGCTTCCTGGAGGATCACGCTATCCCCGAGCTATTCCAGTCTGGCTTCAAATCCCTCCACAGCACTGAGACTGCCCTACTGAAGGTTTTTAACGACATCTTTCTATCCACAGATACTGGTGACTCTGTGCTGCTTGTCCTATTGGACCTCACATCCGCTTTCGACACCATCGACCATGAGATCCTCATTGCTAGGTTGGAGCAGTGGGTGGGCATCTCAGGATCAGCCCTAAACTGGTTCAGATCCTACCTCTCTGACAGGTCTTTTTGTGTGTCCATCAATGATTTTACTTCTGCAGTGGCGGCTCTTAAATGGGGGGTTCCGCAGGGGTCCATCCTGGGTCCTCTCTTGTTCTCCTTATACCTGCTGCCACTCGGTGCTATTTTCCGGAAACACAATATACCTTTCCACTTCTACGCTGATGACTGTCAAATCTACTTCCCCCTAAGACAAAATGGTACAGGCTCTATTCAACCTCTGCTCGACTGCCTGGCTGACATCAGGGACTGGATGGCTTTAAATTTCTTAAGCTTCAATGATAAGAAGTCTGAAGCCATATTGTTCCTTCCCAATGACACAACCTCAAACCACTGCATTGACCTGTCTGCTCTACCCCTGTCCGAAAAACAAAAAGTCAAAAATCTGGGAGTGATAATGGATCCTTCCATGAAACTCAACAGTCATGTAAACATGATCGTCAAATCCTGTTTTTTCCAGCTGAGGCGTCTGTCTAAGCTGAAGCCCATATTATCCAAAAAGCACCTGGAGACAGTGATTCACGCATTCATTACATCTAGGCTTGATTACTGCAATTCACTTCTGTTTGGCGTCAGTCAAGCCACCATTGCACGATTACAACTGGTTCAGAACGCAGCTGCCCGATTTTTAACCAGCACACGCAAAAGAGAGCACATTACACCAGTCTTGGCCTCCCTTCACTGGCTACCGGTTCATCTTCGAATCCAATTCAAAATTCTCATGTATGTCTACAAATCGCTGAACAGTCTCGCCCCCGCCTATCTCTCGGATCTGATACACCCATATGTCCCTCCACGTGCTTTGAGGTCAGAGGATCAGGTACTCTTAATAGTTCCAGAAACTCGCCTTAAGCGCAGGGGTGACAGGGCGTTCTCTGTAGCAGGCCCAAGACTCTGGAACGAGTTACCGCTGCTCATCAAACAGGCCCCCTCCCTCTCGGTTTTCAAATCCCGGTTAAAAACTCACTACTACTCCATCGCTTTCAATGCCAGCTGATTTGTATTGGATCGTTTGATTTATGATCTGCAATGTTTTTATGTTTTTCGTGTTGTACTTCATTGTCTGTGTTACCTGTTGCGTGTTTGTTTGTCCAGCACTTTGGTGTGGACTTGTTCCTGTTTAAAGTGCTTTATAAATAAAATGGTATGGTATGGTATGGTAAATGTAACCATCTGGAGGTATGAGCAGCTGGTTCGCTGCGCGTGCTGCAGCTGGAACATCCACACCACAGACTGGGTCCACCGGGCTAAAGGCAACATTTTGTCTCGTTGTATTTTTAATAAATAATCAAAATAAAAATGTGCAATGACTTTGGACTTTTAGGGGCGGAGCTGCCGGATCAGAGTAAAGTGTTGCCGGAATACAACGGGTCAAAATGAGAGTTCCTAGATCTTTTTCCGGCAGGATCGGACTCAAATTAACCACTGGATTTACTACTAAATACTGATAAAGTCATAATAATGGGGAATTTCAATATTCATATAGATTTTGAAAATGATGGTTCAAGCATAACCTTTAAAAATGTAATAGAATCAGTTGGTTTTACCCAAAATGTTCTAACACCTACTCACTCTCAGCATCACACCCTTGACCTAGATCTGACCTATGGCATCAAGATTAATAACTTATGGTAGTAATACATCCTCAAAGTCCTATTGTGTCTGACCATTTTTAATTACCTTTGAGTTTACATTAAATGACTACACAGTCAGTGAGAGTAAATTTCACCTTAGCATGTGCTTATCAGAAAATGTAACCAAGTTTAGATTCACTTCCATCATTTTCCTCTGTCTTTAGAGTAATACATCAGAGAACAGTGACTTAGATCATGTCGTTGATAATTTTACAACTACAGTAATTTGCAAACTTCACTAGATAAAAGCTGCTCCGCTGAAAAATAAAATAAAGGAGATTAGCACCTTGGTTCAATTCTGAGTTACATACTTTAAGACAGACATCTAGAAAGCTGGAAAGAAAATGGTGCTCCACTAATGTTGAGGAATCTTCTTTATCCTGGAGAGATGGCCTGCTAACGTACAAGAAAGCACTCCGTAAAGCTAGAACTTTATATTATTCATCTTTAATTCATGAGAATAAAAACAACCACAGGTTCCTTTTCAGTACTATAGCTAGTCTAATGAAAATCCTTTCTCTGTTGATTCATGTATCCCTACAACTATAAGCAGTAATGATTTCATGAGATTCTTTATAAATAAAATTGTTTCAATTAAGGAAAAAAATCTAACCAATATTCCCACTATTGCCTCTGGTTCTGTGTCAGATGAGACCACTTTAAAAATGTCACTAGAACCTGATTTATGTTATGACTATTTTTGTCCTGTTGAGCTCTCTGAATTGTCAAAACAATACTGTAGCTCCATCCAAACTAAGTATTTAAATGTCTGCTAGATCCCATCCTAACCAGGCTATTTAAAGACACATTTCCCTTAGTTAATAACCACGCCTTGGATCTGTTTAATTTGTCTCTAATAAATGTTTACGTACCACAGAGCTTTAAGATTGCTGTAATTAAACTTTTACTTAAGAAACATAACATTGACTCTTGAATCCTAGCCAATCATAGACCTATATTTAATCTAACTTTCATCTAAAAATTCTAGAGAAAATAGTTGCTCGTCAGTTGTGTGATCATCTGCAAAGAAATAATCTAGAGTTTCAGTCAGGTTTAGAGCTCACCACAGCACTGAATCTGCAATAGTGAAGGTTACTAATGATATTCTCATGGCCAGGTGTATACAATGGTTCTGTTAAAGTTCAGTACTGCATTGGTTCTGTTAAAGTTCAGTACTGCATTGGTTCTGTTAAAGTTCAGTACTGCATTTCATACAGTTGATCATAATATTCTATTACAGAGATTGAATATGATATTGGAATTACAGGAATGGCTCTAAATTGGTTAAAATAATATATCTGATAAAGTCCTATTTGTAAGTGTAAATAATAAATCTTCAGCATACATCAAAGATAGTCATGGAGCTCCTCAAGGTTCAGTGCTTGGATCAATATTCTTTACCTTGTATATTCTTCCATTAGGTAATGTTATTAAACAGCATGGGATAAATTTTCATTGATATGTTGATGATACAGAGTTATATTTGTCCATGAAACCCAATGAATCCAATCAATTACTTGGACTACAAACATGTCTTGAAGACATAAAAGCCTGGATGACCCCAAATTTTCTCCTTTTGAACACAGGCAAGACTGAGGTTTTAGTTTTTGGACCTGAACACCTTAAGAATAAAATTTTCAGTCTTTCACCCTCCTTGGATGGGTAGGGTATGTAGTTTATTTTTTAAACATATTTCTTCACTCTGCCCTTATACATTGATCTTTGACATGTAATCTCTCAAAAAAAACTATAGTCCTCTGGCGTCTCCCGGTGGAAATAAAAGCATTTATAAAAAGCCAAGAGCGCCCCGCGGTTAACCAGCCAATAAAAACAGAGCTTCTTACTTTTCAACCCCTAACCCACGCCCCCGCCTGTCAGCCTGCAGCTAGCCCCGCAGCGGCCGCGCAGGTTCTTGTTGAAATAATTTCAAAGCGATGCAAAACTGTTTTGTATGTGACACAAATGTATTAAATATCCCTTCTTCATCCCTGCTCTGAACTTTTTTTTTGCCAAAAGTCAAGTGATCGCTTCTTCCTCCAGACCTGCACTGACAGATATGAGGAAGTGGATCAATTTGTCACGAGCGAATTAAATCATGTCCAACGTGGCTGTGTGAAGCTCTGCAGGTTTCAGGGTGTTTTTGTTTTGCTGGACCAGTGGTCCATGTTTTTATTTTATTTTTTAGAAGGTTTTATTAACACATAATCACAGAACATTGCAGCGCAGAAACGGGACATGTAGTGGAGGCGGAGCATTCCAGGCTGCAGCGCGAGTGAGGTGGAGCTGAGTCATATATGGCTCTGAGTGAGGAGGGACCAGAAACGTGTCTCTTTTCAAAATGTTTCTAAGTGCCAGTGTGTTAAAAAGCTGCATACTGAGCCTTTAATCTGGTCCCCAGCTCTAATGTTAAAAATATTGGTGTTATTTTTGATCAGGACATGTCTTTTATCCCCCACATTAAAAACGTTAGTAGAACGGCTTCTTCCACCTGCGTAATATCTCTAAAATTAGAAACATCTTATCTAAAAATGATGCAGAAAAACTGGTTCATGCATTTGTTACGTCTAAACTGGACTATTGCAATTGTTTGTTTTCTGGGTGTCCAAATACTTCTTTAAAACGTCTTCAGTTGATCCAAAATGCTGCTGCCAGTCTTAACTGGAGTTGGTAGGAGAGATCATAGCTCTCCAGTGGCTCCCTGTCAAATCCAGAATTGAATTTAAAATTTTACTTCTAACCTACAAAGCACTCAACAACCTAGGTCCATCTTATATTTGAGATCTTGTTCCATATTTTCCTAACGGAGCACTTCACTCTGAGAATGCAGGCTATCCCGCGGTTTCTAGAGTTTCCAAAAGCAGAATGAGAGGAAGATCTTTCAGTTCTCAGGCTCCTCTCTTGTGGAACCAACTTCCAGTTTTTGTCTGCGAGGCTGACACATTGTCCAGTTTTAAGACTGGGCTTAAGACTTTCCATTAAAAAAAATTATATACTGTAGTTATGTTTGGCTTGTTATGCCGTCTTATGCCGGGTACCGACCAAAAACGTTTCGGGCGGCGGAAGCGGACGACTTACATTGAAAGTCTATGTGGAGACGCGTCAAGGCGTGTCGAATCGTGAAGATGCGCGTTTTGAGTGTTTGAAGTGGCGCTTCAGCACGCGGCAGTTCCTTTCCGCGCACGCGCGCGTCCGAAGCAACCTACGCGCCGAGCAGCGTCGAGCCGCCAAAGATCGCCAAAGTTGATATTTTGCTGCTCGACGCGTCGCAGCATCAATCGGAAGAGACTCTGCTATGTGATGACGCAACGACAACGGGACTTTCTGTGGACTTTTTAAACTCACCCCATCGAGCCTCCATGAATGAACCAGCCTCCGGTAAGAAACTTGTCATTTTTACAGTTGCTACTGTCCGCTCGAGCGTACGATCACCCCAAACATAAACGAGCCAGACCCCCTCTGCCTCCCCTCAGTGTGCGTCATCACACGTGTCTTCAGTGGCTTTGTGTGAAAGTAACAAGCGGCCAAAAGGAGGCGGCAGGAGCGTTTTGACGGAACAGGTCGGTACCCGGCATTAAGCTTAGACTACTAGAGCAGTGGTTCCCAACCTGGGGGGCCCGACCAGAGAGCACAAGGGGTTTGCATAATTTGTCTGCTCAGAGGTTGTAAAAATATCCATTTGTTTGTGTAACAACTTTAGAAAATATGCTTTTGTTTTAAATTATGCTTGAAATGTCACCAAATCCTGATCAACACTGAAGAACCCTCATTTTAGTTATGTTTTAAAAGTTTTCTTTAACGTATTATGTCAAAAACTAAAATCTGTACTGTCACTTTAAGGACGTCAGTCCTGCTCTCAGCTTTCGCTGCCTGAGTGAGAAGAGGTAGAGGACATTTTTGTTGCTCTTGGTTAAGCTCACGTTTTATTAAATATACAACATAAACATAACCACATAGAGCTGTCATTTATAACCCGGATTCTGACCTGAATCCGAGCCGGGCCATGTGCTTAGTGTGGCCCTGGCCGGTCACAGGCTTTGATGTGGTTTTACGAATCATAACACAAAGAAAACTACCGTAAACACCGGTGTATAATACACACTTTTATTGCTCATTTGAATGTCCTGCGTATTATACACCGAAGCGTATTATCTACAGATTTTTTCCCATATTTTTAGACCCATTTTTGGCTCTGATTCGCTTTTTCATTTTGGCCTAAAAATGGTGCAGTACCAGTTTCGGCCGCTATGGGTGCTAATGCACCCTGTAGTCTGTTTACCTGCAGACTGTACCTGGAGACGCATCCTGGCGCCATCTAGTGGCCATAAAAAAGACTGTCACGGCAGCGCGTATTATACACCGAAGCGTATTATCTACCGATTTTTCTGATTTATTTCCAAATATTGGCCAAAGCGTATTATACACCGGAGCGTATTATACACCGGTGTTTACGGTAAATAAAAATGTACAATATAAAATTGTGTTAATCTACTTTTTGAGGAGGAAGCAGGTCCAACCGGCCGGTTATTAAAAAAAGTTGTGTTAAGCTCAGATGGACCTGTCACTGACTGCGCACGTCCGCTAAACCACCTGTTAGAAACCGACTTGTGACCTGTGCAGGATGTCCCCCGCCTCTCGCACAGTGACTGCTGGACATGGGCACCAGCGACCCCCGACCCGAAAAGGAAGAAGCGGGTGAGGATGAATGAATGAATGGATGGATGGATGGATGGATGGATGGATGGATTTATTTATTTATTTGCTAATCTCTGGCCGCACACCTCTCCTTGGCTGTGAAGATGAACTTTGCGACCTCCAAGCTGGTTCTGTATCCAAATTTTTTTTCCAAGAAAATGGATACAAAAAGTTTTCGACTGTTTAAAGGACAAGTCCTTGCACCAGACTGTCCAAACACACAGATGAGAGTCAAGGCTCGGATATAGTCGCGCTTTGGTCCGCAAGCTGGAGCGCGCGTGCTGCGCGCGCACTGTGCATGCGTTTATAGTGTAGCACGGCAGAGCTTGGCAAAGTGCTGTTCTTTTACGGACCAGCAGGTGGCAGTACCCTCTAAAACCTGTGCATATGTTGCAAGAAAGGGTGTAGAGGAAGAAATCTACCGTAGAAGAAGAACTGTTTGAAATCACACAACAAAAACAAATAGCTTTCTGCTCGCGTGCTGAACTGTTGTCTTTATTTGCGGCTTTCAATGCATGGAGTCAGCGGAGGAGAAAGCGATCACGTGACTTTTGGCGAAAAAACAAAAGAAAAGTCCGACTCCAGATCAGGAATGAAGGAGAATTTTAACATTTTGTGTCACAAAACATTCCTCCATGCCTCGCGACGCCGTTTCCACGACCACAGCGGCGCAGACAGCTGCAGATTCTGGCGTGAAGACTGTCGGTGAGGTCCACACCCGACCTGTCAATCAATTTGGCGCGCGCGCTAGGCTTGCGGAGCTTCAAAATCTAGGAGGTGCACGACCACGCGCGAAACCAACGCGCTGGCCAAAGCGCGGGGGCGGGGACTTCGCGATTGCGTCACTTTGGCCGCGCGCCCTATGCGACGCGTCAACTATATCCTAAGCTTTAGTCTTCCTTTCAGCACTACTTCCTGTCTGAGGCAGCCTTCAGCCTCTTGTATCAGTAAAAACAAAAGCTGCAACAGACTTGATGTCCATCAAGACTTCAGGTTGTCTGTGACAAACACCTGACACCAAACCCTGGTCACAAACATCAAACCCTGCTCACAAACATCAAGCCCTGATCAGAAACATCAAACCCTGGTCACAAATATCAAACCCTGGTCACAAACATCAAACCCTGGTCACAAACATCAAACCCTGGTCACAAACATCAAACCCTGGTCACAAACATCAAACCCTGGTCACAAACATCAAACCCTGGTCACAAACATCAAACCCTGGTCACAAACATCAAACCCTGGTCACAAACATCAAACCCTGGTCACAAACATCAAACCCTGGTCACAAACATCAAACCCTGGTCACAAACATCAAACCCTGGTCACAAACATCAAACCCTGGTCACAAACATCAAACCCTGGTCACAAACATCAAACCCTGGTCACAAACATCAAACCCTGGTCACAAACATCAAACCTGGTCACAAACATCAAACCCTGGTCACAAACATCAAACCCTGGTCACAAACATCAAACCCTGGTCACAAACATCAAACCCTGGTCACAAACATCAAACCCTGGTCACAAACATCAAACCCTGGTCACAAACATCAAACCCTGGTCACAAACATCAAACCCTGGTCACAAACATCAAACCCTGGTCACAAACATCAAACCCTGGTCACAAACATCAAACCCTGGTCACAAACATCAAACCCTGGTCACAAACATCAAACCCTGGTCACAAACATCAAACCCTGGTCACAAACATCAAACCCTGGTCACAAACATCAAACCCTGGTCACAAACATCAAACCCTGGTCACAAACATCAAACCCTGGTCACAAACATCAAACCCTGGTCACAAACATCAAACCCTGGTCACAAACATCAAACCCTGGTCACAAACATCAAACCCTGGTCACAAACATCAAACCCTGGTCACAAACATCAAACCCTGGTCACAAACATCAAACCCTGGTCACAAACATCAAACCCTGGTCACAAACATCAAACCCTGGTCACAAACATCAAACCCTGGTCACAAACATCAAACCCTGGTCACAAACATCAAACCCTGGTCACAAACATCAAACCCTGGTCACAAACATCAAACCCTGGTCACAAACATCAAACCCTGGTCACAAACATCAAACCCTGGTCACAAACATCAAACCCTGGTCACAAACATCAAACCCTGGTCACAAACATCAAACCCTGGTCACAAACATCAAACCCTGGTCACAAACATCAAACCCTGGTCACAAACATCAAACCCTGGTCACAAACATCAAACCCTGGTCACAAACATCAAACCCTGGTCACAAACATCAAACCCTGGTCACAAACATCAAACCCTGGTCAGAAACATCAAACCATGGTCCGAAACATCAAACCCTAATCAGAAACATCAAACCCTGGTCACAAACATCAAACCCTCATCACAAACATCCAAACCCTGATCACAAACATCAAACCCTGGTCACAAACATCAAACCCTGGTCACAAACATCAAACCCTGGTCAGAAACATCAAACCCTGGTCAGAAACATCAAACCCTGGTCACAAACGTCAAACCCTGGTCACAAACATCAAACCCTGGTCACAAACATCAAACCCTGGTCACAAACATCAAACCCTGGTCACAAACATCAAACCCTGGTCACAAACATCAAACCCTGGTCACAAACATCAAACCCTGGTCACAAACATCAAACCCTGGTCACAAACATCAAACCCTGGTCACAAACATCAAACCCTGGTCACAAACATCAAACCCTGGTCACAAACATCAAACCCTGGTCACAAACATCAAACCCTGGTCACAAACATCAAACCCTGGTCACAAACATCAAACCCTGGTCACAAACATCAAACCCTGGTCACAAACATCAAACCCTGGTCACAAACATCAAACCCTGGTCACAAACATCAAACCCTGGTCACAAACCCTGGTCACAAACATCAAACCCTGGTCACAAACATCAAACCCTGGTCAGAAACATCAAACCCTGGTCCGAAACATCAAACCCTGGTCAGAAACATCTAACCCTGGTCACAAACATCAAACCCTGGTCAGAAACATCCAACCCTGGTCACAAACCCTGGTCACAAACATCAAACCCTGGTCACAAACATCAAACCCTGGTCAGAAACTTCAATCCCTGGTCAGAAGCATCAAACCCTGGTCACAAACGTCAAACCCTGGTCACAAACGTCAAACCCTGGTCACAAACGTCAAACCCTGGTCAGAAACATCAAACCCTGGTCACAAACATCAAACCCTGGTCACAAACATCAAACTCTGGTCACAAACATCAAACCCTGGTCACAAACATCAAACCCTGGTCACAAACATCAAACCCTGGTCACAAACATCAAACCCTGGTCAGAAACATCAAACCCTGGTCCGAAACATCAAACCCTCATCAGAAACATCAAACCCTTGTCAGAAACATCAAACCCTGGTCAGAAACATCCAACCCTGGTCAGAAACATCAAACCCTGGTCACAAACATCACACCCTGGTCAGAAACATCACTCCCTGGTCAGAAGCATCAAACCCTGGTCACAAACGTCAAACCCTGGTCACAAACATCAAACCCTGGTCACAAACATCAAACCCTGGTCACAAACATCAAACCCTGGTCACAAACATCAAACCCTGGTCACAAACATCAAACCCTGGTCACAAACATCAAACCCTGGTCACAAACATCAAACCCTGGTCACAAACATCAAACCCTGGTCACAAACATCAAACCCTGGTCACAAACATCAAACCCTGGTCACAAACATCAAACCCTGGTCACAAACATCAAACCCTGGTCACAAACATCAAACCCTGGTCACAAACATCAAACCCTGGTCACAAACATCAAACCCTGGTCACAAACATCAAACCCTGGTCACAAACATCAAACCCTGGTCACAAACATCAAACCCTGGTCACAAACATCAAACCCTGGTCACAAACATCAAACCCTGGTCAGAAACATCAAACCCTGGTCAGAAACATCAAACCCTGGTCAGAAACATCAAACCCTGGTCACAAACATCAAACCCTGGTCACAAACATCAAACCCTGTTCACAAACATCAAACCCTGGTCACAAACATCAAACCCTAGTCACAAACATCAAACCCTGGGGCCTCATGTACAAAGACTTGCGTGGACTTCTTACTGAAAAGTGACGTACGGTCAAATGCAAAAAACGGCGTACGCACAAAAAAATCCAGATGTATCAAACTTTTCGTACTCCGGAATCCACGCACATTCCTGTTGTACATCACAATCAACGTGGAATTGAGGGCACATGAGAGAGTGGCCGACTCCGCCTTTGACACGCCTCCATATAAATATGCAAATTCATTTAAATATGCCCTGCACAAGAGGAATGTCGTCATTGCTCTATTGCAAATCATGTCGAAACGTGGAAAAAAGAGGATCTTCACGGACTGTGAACTGGAGACACTTCTGAGTGAGGTAGAGAGGCACGGAAAAAGGTTTTGTTTGGCACGCGATGGATGGATGGATGGATGGATGGATTTATTTATTTATTTGCTAATCTCTGGCCGCACACCTCTCCTTGGCTGTGAAGATGAACTTTGCGACCTCCAAGCTGGTTCTGTATCCAAATTTTTTTTCCAAGAAAATGGATACAAAAAGTTTTCGACTGTTTAAAGGACAAGTCCTTGCACCAGACTGTCCAAACACACAGATGAGAGTCAAGGCTCGGATATAGTCGCGCTTTGGTCCGCAAGCTGGAGCGCGCGTGCTGCGCGCGCACTGTGCATGCGTTTATAGTGTAGCACGGCAGAGCTTGGCAAAGTGCTGTTCTTTTACGGACCAGCAGGTGGCAGTACCCTCTAAAACCTGTGCATATGTTGCAAGAAAGGGTGTAGAGGAAGAAATCTACCGTAGAAGAAGAACTGTTTGAAATCACACAACAAAAACAAATAGCTTTCTGCTCGCGTGCTGAACTGTTGTCTTTATTTGCGGCTTTCAATGCATGGAGTCAGCGGAGGAGAAAGCGATCACGTGACTTTTGGCGAAAAAACAAAAGAAAAGTCCGACTCCAGATCAGGAATGAAGGAGAATTTTAACATTTTGTGTCACAAAACATTCCTCCATGCCTCGCGACGCCGTTTCCACGACCACAGCGGCGCAGACAGCTGCAGATTCTGGCGTGAACGGCTCCACCCATGCGAAGAACAATTTATATGACTGGAGCAGCAGGGGGTAGGGCTATACTAATGAGGACCGCGTGACGAAACGCGGTCCCGTTTAAAACACGCCTAAAAAATCCTGAAACACACATGTCTTTATACACAGTTTCATGTATAACTTCAAAATTAATTGAGCTACAATTTTGAGACTTTTTACTCATTTACAACATTACAATTATCACATTTATAATGTTTATTTAAGAAAATGTTGAAATTCACTTTACACGGTCTGTGAGGTCCACACCCGACCTGTCAATCAATTTGGCGCGCGCGCTAGGCTTGCGGAGCTTCAAAATCTAGGAGGTGCACGACCACGCGCGAAACCAACGCGCTGGCCAAAGCGCGGGGGCGGGGACTTCGCGATTGCGTCACTTTGGCCGCGCGCCCTATGCGACGCGTCAACTATATCCTAAGCTTTAGTCTTCCTTTCAGCACTACTTCCTGTCTGAGGCAGCCTTCAGCCTCTTGTATCAGTAAAAACAAAAGCTGCAACAGACTTGATGTCCATCAAGACTTCAGGTTGTCTGTGACAAACACCTGACACCAAACCCTGGTCACAAACATCAAACCCTGCTCACAAACATCAAGCCCTGATCAGAAACATCAAACCCTGGTCACAAATATCAAACCCTGGTCACAAACATCAAACCCTGGTCACAAACATCAAACCCTGGTCACAAACATCAAACCCTGGTCACAAACATCAAACCCTGGTCACAAACATCAAACCCTGGTCACAAACATCAAACCCTGGTCACAAACATCAAACCCTGGTCACAAACATCAAACCCTGGTCACAAACATCAAACCCTGGTCACAAACATCAAACCCTGGTCACAAACATCAAACCCTGGTCACAAACATCAAACCCTGGTCACAAACATCAAACCCTGGTCAGAAACATCAAACCCTGGTCCGAAACATCAAACCCTAATCAGAAACATCAAACCCTGGTCACAAACATCAAACCCTCATCAGAAACATCCAACCCTGATCACAAACCCTGATCACAAACATCAAACCCTGGTCACAAACATCAAACCCTGGTCAGAAACATCAATCCCTGGTCAGAAGCATCAAACCCTGGTCACAAACGTCAAACCCTGGTCACAAACATCAAACCCTGGTCACAAACATCAAACCCTGGTCACAAACATCAAACCCTGGTCACAAACATCAAACCCTGGTCACAAACATCAAACCCTGGTCACAAACATCAAACCCTGGTCACAAACATCAAACCCTGGTCACAAACATCAAACCCTGGTCACAAACATCAAACCCTGGTCACAAACATCAAACCCTGGTCACAAACATCAAACCCTGGTCACAAACATCAAACCCTGGTCACAAACATCAAACCCTGGTCACAAACATCAAACCCTGGTCACAAACATCAAACCCTGGTCACAAACATCAAACCCTGGTCACAAACATCAAACCCTGGTCACAAACATCAAACCCTGGTCACAAACATCAAACCCTGGTCACAAACATCAAACCCTGGTCACAAACATCAAACCCTGGTCACAAACATCAAACCCTGGTCACAAACATCAAACCCTGGTCACAAACATCAAACCCTGGTCACAAACATCAAACCCTGGTCACAAACATCAAACCCTGGTCACAAACATCAAACCCTGGTCACAAACATCAAACCCTGGTCACAAACATCAAACCCTGGTCACAAACATCAAACCCTGGTCACAAACATCAAACCCTGGTCACAAACATCAAACCCTGGTCACAAACATCAAACCCTGGTCACAAACATCAAACCCTGGTCACAAACATCAAACCCTGGTCACAAACATCAAACCCTGGTCACAAACATCAAACCCTGGTCACAAACATCAAACCCTGGTCACAAACATCAAACCCTGGTCACAAACATCAAACCCTGGTCAGAAACATCAAACCTGGTCCGAAACATCAAACCCTAATCAGAAACATCAAACCCTGGTCACAAACATCAAACCCTCATCAGAAACATCCAACCCTGATCACAAACCCTGATCACAAACATCAAACCCTGGTCACAAACATCAAACCCTGGTCAGAAACATCAATCCCTGGTCAGAAGCATCAAACCCTGGTCACAAACGTCAAACCCTGGTCACAAACATCAAACCCTGGTCACAAACATCAAACCCTGGTCACAAACATCAAACCCTGGTCACAAACATCAAACCCTGGTCACAAACATCAAACCCTGGTCACAAACATCAAACCCTGGTCACAAACATCAAACCCTGGTCACAAACATCAAACCCTGGTCACAAACATCAAACCCTGGTCACAAACATCAAACCCTGGTCAGAAACATCAAACCCTGGTCAGAAACATCAAACCCTGGTCAGAAACATCAAACCCTGGTCACAAACATCAAACCCTGGTCAAAACATCAAACCCTGGTCACAAACATCAAACCCTGGTCACAAACATCAAACCCTGGTCACAAACATCAAACCCTGGTCACAAACATCAAACCCTGGTCACAAACCCTGGTCACAAACATCAAACCCTGGTCACAAACATCAAACCCTGGTCAGAAACATCAAACCATGGTCCGAAACATCAAACCCTAATCAGAAACATCTAACCCTGGTCACAAACATCAAACCCTCATCAGAAACATCCAACCCTGATCACAAACCCTGATCACAAACATCAAACCCTGGTCACAAACATCAAACCCTGGTCAGAAACTTCAATCCCTGGTCAGAAGCATCAAACCCTGGTCAAAAACGTCAAACCCTGGTCACAAACGTCAAACCCTGGTCACAAACGTCAAACCCTGGTCACAAACATCAAACCCTGGTCACAAACATCAAACCCTGGTCACAAACATCAAACTCTGGTCACAAACAAACATCAAACCCTGGTCACAAACAAACATCAAACCCTGGTCACAAACATCAAACCCTGGTCACAAACATCAAACCCTGCTCACAAACATCAAACCCTGGTCCGAAACATCAAACCCTCATCAGAAACATCAAACCCTTGTCAGAAACATCAAACCCTGGTCAGAAACATCAAACCCTGGTCAGAAACATCAAACCCTAGTCACAAACATCACACCCTGGTCACAAACATCACACCCTGGTCACAAACATCAAACCCTAGTCACAAACATCAAATCCTGGTCACAAACATCAAACCCTGGTCACAAACATCAAACCCTGGTCACAAACATCAAACCCTGGTCACAAACATCAAACCCTGGTCACAAACATCAAACCCTGGTCACAAACATCAAACCCTGGTCACAAACATCAAACCCTGGTCACAAACATCAAACCCTGGTCACAAACATCAAACCCTGGTCACAAACATCAAACCCTGGTCACAAACATCAAACCCTGGTCACAAACATCAAACCCTGGTCACAAACATCAAACCCTGGTCACAAACATCAAACCCTGGTCACAAACATCAAACCCTGGTCACAAACATCAAACCCTGGTCACAAACATCAAACCCTGGTCACAAACATCAAACCCTGGTCACAAACATCAAACCCTGGTCACAAACATCAAACCCTGGTCAGAAACATCAAACCCTGGTCAGAAACATCAAACCCTGGTCACAAACATCAAACCCTGGTCACAAACATCAAACCCTGTTCACAAACATCAAACCCTGGTCACAAACATCAAACCCTAGTCACAAACATCAAACCCTGGGGCCTCATGTACAAAGACTTGCGTGGACTTCTTACTGAAAAGTGACGTACGGTCAAATGCAAAAAACGGCGTACGCACAAAAAAATCCAGATGTATCAAACTTTTCGTACTCCGGAATCCACGCACATTCCTGTTGTACATCACAATCAACGTGGAATTGAGGGCACATGAGAGAGTGGCCGACTCCGCCTTTGACACGCCTCCATATAAATATGCAAATTCATTTAAATATGCCCTGCACAAGAGGAATGTCGTCATTGCTCTATTGCAAATCATGTCGAAACGTGGAAAAAAGAGGATCTTCACGGACTGTGAACTGGAGACACTTCTGAGTGAGGTAGAGAGGCACGGAAAAAGGTTTTGTTTGGCACGCGATGGATGGATGGATGGATGGATGGATTTATTTATTTATTTGCTAATCTCTGGCCGCACACCTCTCCTTGGCTGTGAAGATGAACTTTGCGACCTCCAAGCTGGTTCTGTATCCAAATTTTTTTTCCAAGAAAATGGATACAAAAAGTTTTCGACTGTTTAAAGGACAAGTCCTTGCACCAGACTGTCCAAACACACAGATGAGAGTCAAGGCTCGGATATAGTCGCGCTTTGGTCCGCAAGCTGGAGCGCGCGTGCTGCGCGCGCACTGTGCATGCGTTTATAGTGTAGCACGGCAGAGCTTGGCAAAGTGCTGTTCTTTTACGGACCAGCAGGTGGCAGTACCCTCTAAAACCTGTGCATATGTTGCAAGAAAGGGTGTAGAGGAAGAAATCTACCGTAGAAGAAGAACTGTTTGAAATCACACAACAAAAACAAATAGCTTTCTGCTCGCGTGCTGAACTGTTGTCTTTATTTGCGGCTTTCAATGCATGGAGTCAGCGGAGGAGAAAGCGATCACGTGACTTTTGGCGAAAAAACAAAAGAAAAGTCCGACTCCAGATCAGGAATGAAGGAGAATTTTAACATTTTGTGTCACAAAACATTCCTCCATGCCTCGCGACGCCGTTTCCACGACCACAGCGGCGCAGACAGCTGCAGATTCTGGCGTGAAGACTGTCGGTGAGGTCCACACCCGACCTGTCAATCAATTTGGCGCGCGCGCTAGGCTTGCGGAGCTTCAAAATCTAGGAGGTGCACGACCACGCGCGAAACCAACGCGCTGGCCAAAGCGCGGGGGCGGGGACTTCGCGATTGCGTCACTTTGGCCGCGCGCCCTATGCGACGCGTCAACTATATCCTAAGCTTTAGTCTTCCTTTCAGCACTACTTCCTGTCTGAGGCAGCCTTCAGCCTCTTGTATCAGTAAAAACAAAAGCTGCAACAGACTTGATGTCCATCAAGACTTCAGGTTGTCTGTGACAAACACCTGACACCAAACCCTGGTCACAAACATCAAACCCTGCTCACAAACATCAAGCCCTGATCAGAAACATCAAACCCTGGTCACAAATATCAAACCCTGGTCACAAACATCAAACCCTGGTCACAAACATCAAACCCTGGTCACAAACATCAAACCCTGGTCACAAACATCAAACCCTGGTCACAAACATCAAACCCTGGTCACAAACATCAAACCCTGGTCACAAACATCAAACCCTGGTCACAAACATCAAACCCTGGTCACAAACATCAAACCCTGGTCACAAACATCAAACCCTGGTCACAAACATCAAACCCTGGTCACAAACATCAAACCCTGGTCACAAACATCAAACCCTGGTCACAAACATCAAACCCTGGTCACAAACATCAAACCCTGGTCACAAACATCAAACCCTGGTCACAAACATCAAACCCTGGTCACAAACATCAAACCCTGGTCACAAACATCAAACCCTGGTCACAAACATCAAACCCTGGTCACAAACATCAAACCCTGGTCACAAACATCAAACCCTGGTCACAAACATCAAACCCTGGTCACAAACATCAAACCCTGGTCACAAACATCAAACCCTGGTCACAAACATCAAACCCTGGTCACAAACATCAAACCCTGGTCACAAACATCAAACCCTGGTCACAAACATCAAACCCTGGTCACAAACATCAAACCCTGGTCACAAACATCAAACCCTGGTCACAAACATCAAACCCTGGTCACAAACATCAAACCCTGGTCACAAACATCAAACCCTGGTCACAAACATCAAACCCTGGTCACAAACATCAAACCCTGGTCACAAACATCAAACCCTGGTCACAAACATCAAACCCTGGTCACAAACATCAAACCCTGGTCACAAACATCAAACCCTGGTCACAAACATCAAACCCTGGTCACAAACATCAAACCCTGGTCACAAACATCAAACCCTGGTCACAAACATCAAACCCTGGTCACAAACATCAAACCCTGGTCACAAACATCAAACCCTGGTCACAAACATCAAACCCTGGTCACAAACATCAAACCCTGGTCACAAACATCAAACCCTGGTCACAAACATCAAACCCTGGTCACAAACATCAAACCCTGGTCACAAACATCAAACCCTGGTCACAAACATCAAACCCTGGTCACAAACATCAAACCCTGGTCACAAACATCAAACCCTGGTCACAAACATCAAACCCTGGTCACAAACATCAAACCCTGGTCACAAACATCAAACCCTGGTCACAAACATCAAACCCTGGTCACAAACATCAAACCCTGGTCACAAACATCAAACCCTGGTCACAAACATCAAACCCTGGTCAGAAACATCAAACCATGGTCCGAAACATCAAACCCTAATCAGAAACATCAAACCCTGGTCACAAACATCAAACCCTCATCAGAAACATCCAACCCTGATCACAAACCCTGATCACAAACATCAAACCCTGGTCACAAACATCAAACCCTGGTCAGAAACATCAATCCCTGGTCAGAAGCATCAAACCCTGGTCACAAACATCAAACCCTGGTCACAAACATCAAACCCTGGTCACAAACATCAAACCCTGGTCACAAACATCAAACCCTGGTCACAAACATCAAACCCTGGTCACAAACATCAAACCCTGGTCACAAACATCAAACCCTGGTCACAAACATCAAACCCTGGTCACAAACATCAAACCCTGGTCACAAACATCAAACCCTGGTCACAAACATCAAACCCTGGTCACAAACATCAAACCCTGGTCACAAACATCAAACCCTGGTCACAAACATCAAACCCTGGTCACAAACATCAAACCCTGGTCACAAACATCAAACCCTGGTCACAAACATCAAACCCTGGTCACAAACATCAAACCCTGGTCACAAACATCAAACCCTGGTCACAAACATCAAACCCTGGTCACAAACATCAAACCCTGGTCACAAACATCAAACCCTGGTCACAAACATCAAACCCTGGTCACAAACATCAAACCCTGGTCACAAACATCAAACCCTGGTCACAAACATCAAACCCTGGTCACAAACATCAAACCCTGGTCACAAACATCAAACCCTGGTCACAAACATCAAACCCTGGTCACAAACATCAAACCCTGGTCACAAACATCAAACCCTGGTCACAAACATCAAACCCTGGTCACAAACATCAAACCCTGGTCACAAACATCAAACCCTGGTCACAAACATCAAACCCTGGTCACAAACATCAAACCCTGGTCACAAACATCAAACCCTGGTCACAAACATCAAACCCTGGTCACAAACATCAAACCCTGGTCACAAACATCAAACCCTGGTCAGAAACATCAAACCCTGGTCACAAACATCAAACCCTAATCAGAAACATCAAACCCTGGTCACAAACATCAAACCCTCATCAGAAACATCCAACCCTGATCACAAACCCTGATCACAAACATCAAACCCTGGTCACAAACATCAAACCCTGGTCAGAAACATCAATCCCTGGTCAGAAACATCAAACCCTGGTCACAAACATCAAACCCTGGTCACAAACATCAAACCCTGGTCACAAACATCAAACCCTGGTCACAAACATCAAACCCTGGTCACAAACATCAAACCCTGGTCACAAACATCAAACCCTGGTCACAAACATCAAACCCTGGTCACAAACATCAAACCCTGGTCACAAACATCAAACCCTGGTCACAAACATCAAACCCTGGTCAGAAACATCAAACCCTGGTCAGAAACATCAAACCCTGGTCAGAAACATCAAACCCTGGTCACAAACATCAAACCCTGGTCAAAATCAAACCCTGTAAACCCTGGTCACAAACATCAAACCCTGGTCACAAACATCAAACCCTGGTCACAAACATCAAACCCTGGTCACAAACATCAAACCCTGGTCACAAACCCTGGTCACAAACATCAAACCCTGGTCACAAACATCAAACCCTGGTCAGAAACATCAAACCATGGTCCGAAACATCAAACCCTAATCAGAAACATCTAACCCTGGTCACAAACATCAAACCCTCATCAGAAACATCCAACCCTGATCACAAACCCTGATCACAAACATCAAACCCTGGTCACAAACATCAAACCCTGGTCAGAAACTTCAATCCCTGGTCAGAAGCATCAAACCCTGGTCAAAAACGTCAAACCCTGGTCACAAACGTCAAACCCTGGTCACAAACGTCAAACCCTGGTCACAAACATCAAACCCTGGTCACAAACATCAAACCCTGGTCACAAACATCAAACTCTGGTCACAAACAAAACATCAAACCCTGGTCACAAACATCAAACCCTGGTCACAAACATCAAACCCTGGTCAGAAACATCAAACCCTGCTCAGAAACATCAAACCCTTGTCCGAAACATCAAACCCTGGTCAGAAACATCAAACCCTTGTCAGAAACATCAAACCCTGGTCAGAAACATCACACCCTGGTCAGAAACATCACACCCTGGTCACAAACATCACACCCTGGTCACAAACATCACACCCTGGTCACAAACATCAAACCCTGGTCACAAACATCAAATCCTGGTCACAAGCATCAAACCCTGGTCACAAACATCAAACCCTGGTCACAAACATCAAACCCTGGTCACAAACATCAAACCCTGGTCACAAACATCAAACCCTGGTCACAAACATCAAACCCTGGTCACAAACATCAAACCCTGGTCACAAACATCAAACCCTGGTCACAAACATCAAACCCTGGTCACAAACATCAAACCCTGGTCACAAACATCAAACCCTGGTCACAAACATCAAACCCTGGTCACAAACATCAAACCCTGGTCACAAACATCAAACCCTGGTCACAAACATCAAACCCTGGTCACAAACATCAAACCCTGGTCACAAACATCAAACCCTGGTCAGAAACATCAAACCCTGGTCAGAAACATCAAACCCTGGTCAGAAACATCAAACCCTGGTCACAAACATCAAACCCTGGTCACAAACATCAAACCCTGTTCACAAACATCAAACCCTGGTCACAAACATCAAACCCTAGTCACAAACATCAAACCCTGGGGCCTCATGTACAAAGACTTGCGTGGACTTCTTACTGAAAAGTGACGTACGGTCAAATGCAAAAAACGGCGTACGCACAAAAAAATCCAGATGTATCAAACTTTTCGTACTCCGGAATCCACGCACATTCCTGTTGTACATCACAATCAACGTGGAATTGAGGGCACATGAGAGAGTGGCCGACTCCGCCTTTGACACGCCTCCATATAAATATGCAAATTCATTTAAATATGCCCTGCACAAGAGGAATGTCGTCATTGCTCTATTGCAAATCATGTCGAAACGTGGAAAAAAGAGGATCTTCACGGACTGTGAACTGGAGACACTTCTGAGTGAGGTAGAGAGGCACGGAAAAAGGTTTTGTTTGGCACGCGTAGGCAAGCACTTTTAAACGAGAAGTTGACCATGCAATAATAACATGCCTAGATAGGTCACTGGGTAGTGCGTTCGCCTTCCGTCCCAAACTTCATGAGTTCAATTCTCACATGGTACAACGTTTTTTATTTATTTATTCATTCCAGATTTAAAGAACACAAGAAAACTATTTAGAAAAAACAACAAGAAATGAAACAATACAGGAAATGAAAGGAAGCAGAGGATTTCTTGTGGGTTTTTTTTAAATAGTTTTCTTGTGTTCTTTAAATCTGGAATGAATAAAAAAAAGAAAACGTTTTCATTTAAATATACCCTGCAACAGAGGAATGTCGTCTTGTCCCATCATGCATCACGTTCTTCAACTGCTAAAACAGCTAAAAATGAACAAAAAACAAGAATTTAAGCTGTGCAAAACTATTCAGTCTTTCTGTTTTTTATATTTTTTGCAGTTTATATTCTAATTGCGTCCATGTGGATGTAATAATTGTTAATCATGTGTGTTTGGTGTGAACAATAATGATTTTCACATCATGAACAGTTTCTCAGAATCGCCTCTAGGTGTCGCCAATGGAACCAAAACCACAGAAACGTGCGTACGCCAACCCTGGAGCTGGCGTGGGGCTGCGCACATTTCCACGTTCAGTTCTGTTTTGATACATACGAAGTTTTGCGTGGAAAATGGCGTACGCAAGGTTTTTGTGTGTACGCACCGTTGATACATGAGGCCCCTGGTCACAAGCATCAAACCCTGGTCACAAAACTCAAACCCTGGTCAGAAACATTAAACCCTAGTCACAAACATCACACCCTGGTCACAAACATCAAACCCTGGTCACAAACATCAAACCCTGCTCACAAACATCAAACCCTGCTCACAAACATCAAACCCTGCTCACAAACATCAAACCCTGCTCACAAACATCAAACCCTGCTCACAAACATCAAACCCTGCTCACAAACATCAAACCCTGCTCACAAACATCAAACCCTGTTCACAAACATCAAACCCTGTTCACAAACATCAAACCCTGGTCAGAAACATCAAACCCTAGTCACAAACATCACACCCTGGTCAGAAACATCAAACCCTAGTCACAAACATCACACCCTGGTCACAAACATCAAACCCTGGTCACAAACATCAAACCCTGCTCACAAACATCAAACCCTGCTCACAAACATCAAACCCAAACATCAAACCCTGCTCACAAACATCAAACCCTGCTCACAAACATCAAACCCTGCTCACAAACATCAAACCCTGCTCACAAACATCAAACCCTGCTCACAAACATCAAACCCTGGTCACAAACATCAAACCCTGGTCACAAACATCAAACCCTGGTCACAAACATCAAACCCTGGTCACAAACATCAAACCCTGGTCACAAACATCAAACCCTGGTCACAAACATCAAACCCTGGTCACAAACATCAAACCCTGGTCACAAACATCAAACCCTGGTCACAAACATCAAACCCTGGTCACAAACATCAAACCCTGGTCACAAACATCAAACCCTGGTCACAAACATCAAACCCTGGTCACAAACATCAAACCCTGGTCACAAACATCAAACCCTGGTCACAAACATCAAACCCTGGTCACAAACATCAAACCCTGGTCACAAACATCAAACCCTGGTCACAAACATCAAACCCTGGTCACAAACATCAAACCCTGGTCAGAAACATCAAACCCTGGTCAGAAACATCAAACCCTGGTCAGAAACATCAAACCCTGGTCACAAACATCAAACCCTGGTCACAAACATCAAACCCTGGTCACAAACATCAAACCCTGGTCACAAACATCAAACCCTGGTCACAAACATCAAACCCTGGTCACAAACATCAAACCCTGGTCACAAACATCAAACCCTGGTCACAAACATCAAACCCTGGTCACAAACATCAAACCCTGGTCACAAACATCAAACCCTGGTCACAAACATCAAACCCTGGTCACAAACATCAAACCCTGGTCACAAACATCAAACCCTGGTCACAAACATCAAACCCTGGTCACAAACATCAAACCCTGGTCACAAACATCAAACCCTGGTCACAAACATCAAACCCTGGTCACAAACATCAAACCCTGGTCACAAACATCAAACCCTGGTCACAAACATCAAACCCTGGTCACAAACATCAAACCCTGGTCACAAACATCAAACCCTGGTCACAAACATCAAACCCTGGTCACAAACATCAAACCCTGGTCACAAACATCAAACCCTGGTCAGAAACATCAAACCCTGGTCAGAAACATCAAACCCTGGTCAGAAACATCAAACCCTGGTCACAAACATCAAACCCTGGTCACAAACATCAAACCCTGTTCACAAACATCAAACCCTGGTCACAAACATCAAACCCTAGTCACAAACATCAAACCCTGGGGCCTCATGTACAAAGACTTGCGTGGACTTCTTACTGAAAAGTGACGTACGGTCAAATGCAAAAAACGGCGTACGCACAAAAAAATCCAGATGTATCAAACTGTTCGTACGCCGGAATCCACGCACATTCCTGTTGTACATCACAATCAACGTGGAATTGAGGGCACATGAGAGAGTGGCCGACTCCGCCTTTGACACGCCTCCATATAAATATGCAAATTCATTTAAATATGCCCTGCACAAGAGGAATGTCGTCATTGCTCTATTGCAAATCATGTCGAAACGTGGAAAAAAGAGGATCTTCACGGACTGTGAACTGGAGACACTTCTGAGTGAGGTAGAGAGGCACGGAAAAAGGTTTTGTTTGGCACGCGTAGGCAAGCACTTTTAAACGAGAAGTTGACCATGCAATAATAACATGCCTTGATAGGTCACTGGGTAGTGCGTTCGCCTTCCGTCCCAAACTTCATGAGTTCAATTCTCACATGGTACAACGTTTTTTATTTATTTATTCATTCCAGATTTAAAGAACACAAGAAAACTATTTAGAAAAAACAACAAGAAATGAAACAATACAGGAAATGAAAGGAAGCAGAGGATTTCTTGTGGGTTTTTTTTAAATAGTTTTCTTGTGTTCTTTAAATCTGGAATGAATAAAAAAAAGAAAACGTTTTCATTTAAATATACCCTGCAACAGAGGAATGTCGTCTTGTCCCATCATGCATCACGTTCTTCAACTGCTAAAACAGCTAAAAATGAACAAAAAACAAGAATTTAAGCTGTGCAAAACTATTCAGTCTTTCTGTTTTTTTATATTTTTTGCAGTTTATATTCTAATTGCGTCCATGTGGATGTAATAATTGTTAATCATGTGTGTTTGGTGTGAACAATAATGATTTTCACATCATGAACAGTTTCTCAGAATCGCCTCTAGGTGTCGCCAATGGAACCAAAACCACAGAAACGTGCGTACGCCAACCCTGGAGCTGGCGTGGGGCTGCGCACATTTCCACGTTCAGTTCTGTTTTGATACATACGAAGTTTTGCGTGGAAAATGGCGTACGCAAGGTTTTTGTGTGTACGCACCGTTGATACATGAGGCCCCTGGTCACAAGCATCAAACCCTGGTCACAAAACTCAAACCCTGGTCAGAAACATTAAACCCTAGTCACAAACATCACACCCTGGTCACAAACATCAAACCCTGGTCACAAACATCAAACCCTGGTCACAAACATCAAACCCTGCTCACAAACATCAAACCCTGCTCACAAACATCAAACCCTGGTCACAAACATCAAACCCTGGTCACAAACATCAAACCCTGCTCACAAACATCAAACCCTGCTCACAAACATCAAACCCTGCTCACAAACATCAAACCCTGCTCACAAACATCAAACCCTGTTCACAAACATCAAACCCTGTTCACAAACATCAAACCCTGTTCACAAACATCAAACCCTGTTCACAAACATCAAACCCTGGTCAGAAACAAAAATTCAAAACCTGTGCAAGTCTGCACAAAAATTCTTCTGAACTGTAGTTTATAAACCTTTTTAGAACAGGCTCCAGTCGATGTGTCTCATCTGGCCTCTTCAACCTCTTAAAAAAGGACAAATTACATTACGTTCGTTGTACAGCTTGTCTATAAGTTTTAGTATAATATAAGAAAAAACAGTTACCTTTGAGCTACAGCTGCATCAGAACTTCTCCCACTTTACTCTTTGTTTCATGGTGGAGTTGTTTGTTTGTGTTTATGTTTATTAAATTTGTTCATTTTTTTACAAAAGAAACAATACAAGGCAATCTCATAATGATAGTGTACAAAATGTAAAAAAATGAAAGGTGGCAGAAAGAAGAATAAATCTTATTATATCTGCCCCTTATCTCCAACAATCAGATTAAACAACAGTAGTCAAACCATGTAAACAATAATAATCTTCAACCAACTTTTTCCAACAGTCAGGTTAAACAATAATATTCTTCAACCAACAGTACAAAATTACTAACTCTTTTTAATTTTCTAACTAACAGTACAAAATGACTAACTCTTTCTAATTTTCTAACTAATACAATACACATTACGTTATTTCACATATATTTTTTTAACACATTTGTTTTGATCATTTTTTTAAATGTAAACATTGACTTGGCATTTTTAACTACATTCTCCAAGCCATTCCATAATCTAATTCCCTGGATTGAGGTAGAACGTCCATGGTGGAGTTGTGGCACATCTTTACCACTAATAAAGCTATTTGAAGGAATAAGGTATGTTGGATCCAGCGTATTAAAAATAAATCTAAACCCCTCGCCTTCCACTGTGCTGTATGCTTGTAAATCTTTGTGATACAGCACAGTATTATAGGTGATGGAGTGGGAAATCTTGCTGGTCTTCTGCTTTCGCTTTCATCTTCCGCACATTTTGTTGTATTTCCAAAATACTGCACCACAATTTTATTTTACACTTTTTGAAAACAACCATGCTCTTGTTAAGGTCTGTCTTTCCCCGGAACATTGAATCTGAAATTATGTTTAAAGACGAAGCAGTGGGTTGACTCACGCTGTTCTCCAGCTCCATGCTAGCAGACTCCATTCAGATAAAGGGAGCACGCTAACCAGTGGTGTAGTCTACGCAAAACTCTGGTATATGGAGTATACCCACTAGAAAAGCTTAAGAATTTCAGTATACCCACTTAAAAATGCCCATTGATACATGACATATCATTAGGCATATGTCATTAACACGCTAAACGCTTCCGTAACAATCTATTGGTACACAGAGCTTTGCTTTGATACAGCTTTATAAATTATATAACATGTTTTTAATACAAGCCAACTGTTGTACAAATGTTGTTGTACATTTATTCAAGTATAAGCGGTTTCCTCCCACAGTCCAAAAACATGCATGTTAGGCTGATTGGTAACTCTAAATTGANACTTCCAGCCTTGGGCAGAACACTGTCCAATCTACCTCCTAGCATGTTTAAAAGAACGTTATCAGCGTTATTATCACTGTGAGTAGGCAGCGTGTTTCCGTAAACCCGGAAGTGTAGTGTTTTTGGTTTTTCCAGCTTATGTAACTGTTTTCCTAAACCTAACCTTACACCTGACCCAGAGGACCAACCCTAAACTTAACCCCAGCTAACCTTGTGCCTGAACCTAACCAAGACCCTTTACTTTAAACTTTAACACGTAGCTAAAAACGGAGCCTGTTGTCATCGCTACCAACAGTGACAATGCACCTTTAAACCTACTAGGAGGTACAGGAGGGGCAATCTGACCGCTGCGTATGGGGATGATAATAACTGATAAGGGCCATTTAATGGATGATAACATCCGAAGCGGGTGCTTCATAAACATTGATTTTCTTTTAAATCTGCTTCTGCACACTTGTTTCATTTTTATCTTTGACGTGCCTTTTAGCCTTTAGCTACAGTTTTTCTACTGTTAGCTACAGTTTTATTATATTTAGAATTTGTTTGGCTAAGTTCGATAATACTTTTAATTATATTTTTAGCATTGGGTTGGCAAACTTACCTACTGTAGCTCGGTGGTCACTGGTCAGTGCACGTAGAGTTGCATTTGGACCCTAAAAAGTCTGTCCTGACCAGCCCCAGCCCATAGCCATCTTTTTTTTTAACCCCACCCATTGAATTAACAGTAATTACAGGTCCAACACCCTCCCCCCAACATTTTTAATTAAGTTTTGACTGCTTATATAGTCATCGGCGGATGCACGCAGCTGAGGGGGATCGGAGCTGAGCGGGTCAGGTCAGTGCGTGGTCAAATGGCCATGTATGGCAAGCCATGTTGTCATAATTGAATTGTCGTCCACTGACTCAATCAAAAGCTCAACACCGACCTGCACATTAAGCACATTCTTATGGCCCGGCCCGGCCCTAATCCGGGTTGGGCCGGGATCAGGGCTCGGGTTAGAAATGACAGCTAGTGTCATGGTTTCGTGATCCAGAGGTTGCGGGTTTAAGCCCAGGTTGTGTCATGAAGGCCATCGAGGGTTAATCAAAACATGGACACATGTTTCATGTGATGCTGTGGTGACCCCTGAAGGTGCAGCTGAAAGAAACTTCTTGGTATTTAGGCTTCCATCAGTTTTGAACTACTCTGATTACTTCATCCTGTTGCAGCCATTTACATTTCTAACTGTTTGACCTTTACCATACCATACCATTTTATTTATAAAGCACTTTCAACAGGAACAAGTCCACACCAAAGTGCTGGACAAACAAACACGCAACAGGCAACACAGACAATGAAGTACAACACGAAAAACATAAAAACATTGCAGATCATAAATCAAACGATCCAATACAAATCAGCTGGCATTGAAAGCGATGGAGTAGTAGTGAGTTTTTAACCGGGATTTGAAAACCGAGAGGGAGGGGGCCTGTTTGATGAGCAGCGGTAACTCGTTCCAGAGTCTTGGGCCTGCTACAGAGAACGCCCTGTCACCCCTGCGCTTAAGGCGAGTTTCTGGAACTATTAAGAGTACCTGATCCTCTGACCTCAAAGCACGTGGAGGGACATATGGGTGTATCAGATCCGAGAGATAGGCGGGGGCGAGACTGTTCAGCGATTTGTAGACATACATGAGAATTTTGAATTGGATTCGAAGATGAACCGGTAGCCAGTGAAGGGAGGCCAAGACTGGGGTAATGTGCTCTCTTTTGCGTGTGCTGGTTAGGGGACGATACAATTCCTGTTTCTTGACATTATTTTTTATAAAATAATACTTTCTTTTACTGAAAGTAATATATAAATGTCTAATAATTTTGTCTTTTGATGGGTCATCTGAAGCTTTGATGTGTTTAAAAACCAACACAGTTGTTCTGTGTTGATTTTTTTGGCAAAAGTCATGCGATTAAAGTCTGAAGCTTCGAAACAGCTGAAGTGAGGTCACTGCTTAGTGCTGTGGTACCTGACTCAAAGGTTTATGAGGAAGTTAATCATTGGACTTGTGGTGGCTTTAATGGCACACTTTGCATCAAATATAACAGCCAGGGGCAACTGGAGCCAGCATGATGTGTGTGTGTGTGTTTAGTTAAACACTTCTTAGCACTTTAAGCCCAAGAAGGAAGAAAAAATCTGATAAAAACTATCAATGTAAGTTACAATCTGATTTAATATATAGTGTTTATCAGATTGTTTTCCTTCTTTCTTGAGGTTAAAGTGCTATGAAATGTCTGCTTGAATAAAATCCTGCACCTTAGAATAAGAATATTAATCCAACAAAGTTCAGTCAGGTCATCTGGACTTTTTTTTTTTTGTTTTAAGACGTTTCATCCAGAGGATGTCTGTCAAGTTATCTTCTTAAACTGTGCGGCTTCCCCACTTGAGAAGGGATGGATGAATTCATGTAAACTTGTTTTAACAGGGTCTTACTCAAAGGACCAAGCAATTTCCTTCTTTTGACCACCTTTTATTTATTAGTGACAAGAAATGCTCCAATTTGGTCCAGAAGCAGGTAAAAACCTTTAAACAAACCCAAAGAAACATACAATTACTTCTAAATAAAAGTTATTATTTTCACTCAATACACAGAAAATAAATTATATAAATAATATTGAGCACCCATTGTGGATTAAACCCACAAAGTAGTCAAAATTAAATGAACCAGTAACTACTTAAACTCTTTAAAGTGTGTCAAGTGCATCTTTAAAGTGCATTTCAAGTTAACTTTCCTTCTATATAACATTTACATTTATTAACATTTACATTTATTATTTATATTTATTAACATTTACATTTATTAAACAACTACTTTTTAATGTTAATCATAATTATTTAATATAAATAACTTTTAGTTAATTTAACAACCAAATCCACCACCCAACAACACAACAATCAGTTCAATCTACTACTAATAAACAAACAATTAATCAACACCAGGTTTCTCCACCACAATCCACCACTTCAGTTCATAGTCAGTTCATACATGTTGCTGTTAATGGGTGCTAATTAGCCGACCGACACCCTGGAAGCCCAGCTGGAGGAATGTATGAAGCCTTAAAGTCACTAAAGTCCAATCTCACAAACAATACAGTTAGTCTTACCGGCTGCCTCTTCACCCGTTCACAGATTCATCCAGTTCCACACAGGTTGACACAAGATCTCTTGTCAAGAGTCCACCACTACCATTTGTTTGGCTCTCTCTTCCTCTTTTCTTCTGCTTCCTGTTCATTGTCCGTCCCACTTTTAGGTCCATGTGACTGCATGTTTTTTTCTTTTCTTTTTTTTTTTTCTTTTTTCTTCCTTTTTCTGATTTGACTTCACACCTCCCACTCGATCTTTCCATGAACCACTGGGAAGATCGCAATTCCGTTGTCAAATTTGGTACATCTGGAGTTTTATTCCTCATTTGTTTGACTTTCCATACGTTCCTCTGTTGTCGTACTTGGTACATCTGGAGTTTTATTCCTCTCTGGTTTGACTTTCCACACGTTCTTATGAACTCCTTCTGTCTAATCCTCAAGAAGGTTCCAGCAATTCCGTCATGTGCAGTATTGTGGGCTTCTCGACCCAACAGTGTGGCCTCCCAAGCATCATGGGGTGTGATGGGAACTGCAACTCTGTCTTCTCTGAAGATCTGTATTCTGCCACCACAGACTAATAATCCAGACTTTTTGTAAACCACCAACCTATCTGTGGTTGTGTTGGGAAAGTTGGCACCCATTTGAGCAGCAAGAAAAATGTCCTTGAGAGCATCTTGTCGTTCTCTAATGGAGATTACCCCAGTTGAGCAGACTGCCTCCCACTTTGGTTTACTTACAGCTTGATTTTTCCTAATGAATTTCTTTGCTGCTCTCCAAACCCAGACAATTGTCTTGACTAGTCGTGCCAAACTGCTAAAGCGGTTAACGTTTATCAGGTTCTGTATGGATATTGATGGCCGCCGTTCCTTTGCCAAGACCTCTGTCCGATTATAAGGCAGGTCTTGTTTGAGTTCTGACTCCTTTATCCCAGTCCTCGTGGTTACAGCAACAAATGCCTTCTTTTGCTTTGCAGGGGTCACCAAACCAATTGGGTCATACAGACCAGACACTTGGCTGAGGAGCTCTCGTCTTGTCAAAGGGTTGGGTGTTTGACTCCTGACTTGGTCCAACTGGAGGTTTTGTCCAGGTCGCATTTTTTTCCTCTTCTTTGAACAATTTATGCTAACCATGACATAGAGCTTATCTTCCTCCACAATGTACTCCAGACCGAGTGCTTTTTCATCCTCGTCCCGCATCTGGTTTGGTAGAACCATAGTCTTTTTTCCTGCTTCATCCTGTTTGTTGGTACAATCTTTCCTCCCACTTTGCCCTTCTCCACAGGGTCTCTTGGATTAAGCCTTTAACTTCTCTTACTTTTGCTTGACATTCTTTTGCAGTATTTTCCAGGTCAGACATCTGCTGTTTACTTAATGTGGCTTCTTCATTTCCACCCAATTTGGATTCCACTTCTGCGATGAGACTTGCTTCTAGATCATCATTTGCCGTCATAACTTTTTCAGCTTCTATGTTGAGCTTGTGGAAGCTGTCTTTTAATTCCTCTTCAGTCATGTCCTCATGCGTCCGAGTTATATTATTGACCAATCGAGTTAGCGACCGTTTTGCTGTCGTTCTCTCCATCTTTAATTGATCAACAGTCTTCTCATCAGTTGGCTCTTTCATCTTTTGAATCAATTTGTTCAGATGTGGGGCAAACAAGTGATGTGAGCAACTGTCTCTTCGTTGTCAAGATCCTTTTATCAGTCTCCAAGAGGACCGTTTTTTTACTGTCAACCGGTTTTTACTGACAGGAGGTGCGGTTTTTTACTGTCAGCTGGTTTTTTGCTGACAGGAGGTCCGGTTTTTACTGTCAAGTTATCTTCTTAAACTGTGCGGCTTCCCCACTTGAGAAGGGATGGATGAATTCATGTAAACTTGTTTTAACAGGGTCTTACTCAAAGGACCAAGCAATTTCCTTCTTTTGACCACCTTTTATTTATTAGTGACAAGAAATGCTCCAATTTGCTCCTTGGAGCTCCTTGGAGCAAATGAGAAGCCACAACAAACTGAGTCCCACCAGCAGCACAACCAGTTTACTGGTGATAAGATGGTTTCTGGGGCCTGCCCTCTCCCCTGTCGACTCCTCATCATGAAACATCAAAGTTCATGCTCAATAATCCATAAAACAATATTAATAAGTACCAGTTTTAAATACCCAGGTTTGTTCATCCTCTGGACTGAGATGAAGTTATGTTTATGTTTTGTTTATGTTTATTAAATTTGTTCATTTTTTTTACAAAAGAAACAATACAAGACAATCCCATAAATGATAATGTACAAAATATAAAAAAATGAAAGGTAGCAGAAAGAAGAATAAATCTTATTATATCTGCCCCTTACTTCCAACAATCAGATTAAACAATAATAATCTTCAACCAACTTTTTCCAACAATCAGATTAAACAATAATAATCTTCAACCAACAGTACAAAATGACTAACTCTTTCTAATTTTCTAACTAATACAATACACATTACGCTATTTCATATATATTTTTTAACACATTTGTTTTGATCATTTTCTTAAATGTAAACATTGACTTGGCATTTTTAACTACATTCTCCAAGCCATTCCATAATCTAATTCCCTGGATTGAGGTAGAACGTCCCTTCAAACTAGTTCTGAATTGTGGTTTTACAAACATCTCTGTCCCCTTAAGATTATAACAACTTTGTCTTTTAACAAAGTGCATTTGGATATTTAAAGGTAATGCATTATTTTGAGCTCTATACATAACTGATAAAATATTATAGTCTACCAAATCATGGAACTTCAATAACTTCAGTTGATAAAATAATGTACTTGATGGATGACGGTAATGTTTTCTAGTGATAATTCTTACAGCTCTTTTCTGTAATACAAAAATAGGCTTTGTGATTGTTTTACACGCATTCCCCCAAACATCAATACAATAGATTAAGTGTGGAACAATGATTGTGTTATACAACAAATACAGAGCTTTATCATTCAATAGGTCTCTGACTTTGTACAGTACTGCAATCGATTTAGCTATTTTTTACCTTTACAACCCACTTTGAGTGTTTTCTGTACACAAAGTAAAGTCAGTTGTGTCTGTAGGGTGAACCAGGGGAAAGGTAGATGTTGGATGTTCAGTGTGATTATAGTTGTGGAGTAACTTACTGTGCGAGTGTGTGTGTGTTGGCTTCATGTGCAGCCTGAGCCTCCCACTCATGCATTTATCAGGCCTATTGATTCAAACATGCACAGTATTCTTTTGTCACTGTTAGTTGGATTTTAGACTCCTACGTTTACAGGCAAGGCCAATCAGAGCAAATGTCTCCCCCAATTACATTGTATCAACACAAAGAGCTTTTTTCTTTAATATCTTCATAGCTGCTTCATTTATTTTTTTAAAGAAAATAACCTCAAGGTACTGACTGCCAATAGACTGTAGACTGTACTTTCAGTGTTTGTGCTCCAGAAAGATGACAGGCTGGATTGATTCATTATTGCTAAATTCCACTATCATTCACACCCTATAATTACGGCTCCACTGCTAAGCCATTGGCTGCCTGCTGTTTATCTGTTTGTGCTGGCCTGCACTGTTGCTGCACATCCAAACCTCACTGAAATACACACACATATACTCACACAAAACTCCCTGC
>JBBPBX010024403.1:19914-31865 GCA_038048925.1 Garcialebias charrua | reverse complement strand
ATGTATATATATATATATATATGTATATATATATGTATATATATATATATATATATATATATATATATATATATACAGGTAACCCCCGACCTACGACCCCATCGACCTGCGAACCACGGGACTTACGAACATATCATATTTAATAAAAATATGAATTAAAAAAAAAAAAAAAAAATTTTTTTTTTTTTTTTTTTTGTGTTTAAATGTTCTTAATTTCATGTGTACATCACTTTGTTGCAGCTCTGGTTGTTTTAAAGGCTTTATAAATAATAATTATGATAAAAAAGATCATTTCTGATCATTTTTGAGCAATTTTTGAGCAATTTTGGGAAACAGGAAGTAGGTCTTCAGTTTACACGGTCACAAATTAATGTAGAACACCGGACGCTATTTAAGGTTCAGTCACTGGGGTCTCCGGTCACAAATTAATGTAGAACACCGGCGGACGCCATCTTAGGTTAGCTGCCGAGAGCTGGACGAAGACTGGTGACCAGGATGGCTTCATATGGATTAATTACTAGCTGGAAACGTCTCTGTGAACTTTGTGGATGTCTCAAGTAGCAGCGGATTTATCGCCGATCGTGCCAGGCCGCCGTGCGAACACCTCCGGCCGGCCTGGCTACACCTCCGGCCTGGCTAGCTCCAGAGCTAACACTGGAGCTAACACGGGAGCCGGCCTTTTGAACACTGGTGACCAGGATCGCATCATGTGGATTAATTACTAGCTGGAATAGCTCTGTGGACGTCTCAGGCTGGAGCAGCGGCTGGAGCAGCAGAAGCTGCAGATTGATCGCGCCGCCGCTCCAACACTAGCTCATGGCTTGGCTAGCAGAAGCTAGCCAGCTAGCTAACACAGGCCTGGAGCAGCTGCGGTGGCGCGCTGCTCGGCCCGACAACAATCAACGCATGGCAACCTAAGATGTCGGCTTTGACCATCTCAAAGTAAGAAAATATATTTTTATTTATTCTGTAAATGTGAATAGCAATGTTTAACATTACAGTACACTACTTTACATGCTTAAATGTGTGCGCGCGCTCCGTTAGCATGATAAATAAAGGTTGAATGAATGAATGAATGAATAATTTTTTTTTTTTAAATATAATTTTCACCCCCTACCTACGAACGGATCGAGCTGCGAACCGTTCTCAGGTCCCGATCTCGTTCGTAACACGGGGGTTCCCTGTATATATATATATGGCTTCTTTGAGTACATAAAATGAATAAAGGATATTTTTATCCAACAAAACTCTGAAATTATTAAACTAAAACACAAATTACATACAATACACAAAGATTTACTGTATGTCGTAGCAAAAACAAGCAAGACAAAAAACCAATGTGATGATTTTGTTAATTACTGTAGCGCCAAATTCCTATTGGACATAAATGTCAACATGAACTGAAAAAGGTTGATGTAACATTTGCTTTCTGTCAATCATTTATTGAGACTAAACAGGGATTGTTCTCTATAATAAATACAAGCTGAAATAATCATATTCACATCTAAACCTTTTCCCCAAAGTCATGTCCAGTGCTGGGTAGCGCTAATTCAAAAATTAGTTCCGCTATTTCTAAAGCACTTATTAATTTATTTATGTCCGCTATTTCAAAAACGCTTATGTACTAGCAACGCTAGCGGATGCTAATGCTAATAAGCTAACGTGCTAATGACAAACTACTTTTTTAAATCCAGCAGATTTGACCATTTTGTGAATCTCTCAAGCTCAGAAAAACTTGTGCTATAACGTCAGCTATGAAATATATTTTTTCTCAGCAAAGAAATAATTGTTTTTACCGTGTTTTCTTGGAAAGTCCTTAGCTTCTGTGGCTGTCGTGGACGCCATTTTGAACAGTGCTAATGGCGAACTACTTTTTTAAATCCAGCAGATTTGACCATTTTGTGAAACTCTCAAGCTCAGAAAAACTTGTGCTATAACGTCAGCTATGAAATATATTTTTTTCTCAGCAAAGAAATAATTGTTTTTACTGTGTTTTCTTGGAAAGTCCTTTGCTTCTGTGGGCGCCACCATTTTGAAGAGGGCAAATGAGGCGCTGACGCGTCGCGTAGGCCGCTGAGAAACATCCACAAGTTCACCCTCCATGTTAAAAACTCTTCGTCTGACTCTTCGAAAACAAGCAATAAGGCTGCAGAGTAACACACTGGCTGCTAACTGCGCTCTCTAGTAGAGAGAGCGCAGAGACTGAGGGGGATGCTTTTTTGTCACGGACCACATCCGGCGCTGACAGGATATGGTCTGTTAGCAGTCGTCCGGTTGATTGATCCGTAAATACGTTTTTTCGTTTTTACTGATAGATAATTAGTTATTAGCGGTACTGCATTTTAAATAAAAATAGCGCAAATCCGCTTATGAATTATAAAAGTTAGTCAATCCGTTGTAACTTTGACAAATTCTTTAGGTCCGCTATAAGCGGATTAGCGCTTTAACGCTCCCCAGCGGTCTAGCGCCCACCTTTGGTCATGTCTTTAGTTTTGTTAACATTCAGGGACAATTGTCCACGCCAGCCTAACTGTTGTACCTTCACTCATTAGTTTCATCATATTTGATAAATTCCATCACTGTTGTTTTCTCATCAAACACAAATAAATGTTTTGTGCTGGAATTTGCAGTGGAGTCGAGTCACCAGAGCGAAGAAGAGAAGGACTGAGCACAAATCATTAAGGATACCTCGTGCTCAGTTTGTTTGAGCCTTACGGCCAACACAGACAAGTTGTTGGGCTTCCAACCGAGACGACGTTCTGTGTCCCTAATTTAAAGCTGGTTTATGCTATGTTACGTGGTCACATTTAGGGATGAACCGATCCACATTTCTCACTTCCGATCCAATACCTATACTTTGAAACTGGGTATCGATCGATACCGATACTTTTCCGATCCGATACTGTTCAAGTACACGGCTGTGTATAATGAAGATTTTGAACTGAGAACATTTATTTCAACTCGGTGTGAGACATCCAATGAAGACTCTCTGAGCCTAACCACAGGAACCTCACAAATTTTAGCAGCTAACAGGAGGCATGTCTTCACCCCACACATCCTTCTTACTCATGGTTCCGTTGGAAAACCTAAAAAAACGCTAAGCATGATGGGAAATACAACACAGCCACTCCATAGAGCTTTGGAGCACACGTCACTGTGTGGGGGAGTGTCGGGGGCATGTCGGGGTGTTCCGGTCTCGACCGAAATTTTTGTTGCCGTCAGAAAAAATAAAATAAATTCAGGAGATTTCCATCGTTTTCGCGCTGTATCTTCCGTCACGATTCTGAAAAGCAGCGCAAAATAAAGTGGACTATCGTAATAAGCTTGGAACTACATGGAAAATGGAAATGTTGCCCGTTTGAAATAAATAAATAAATGGAGCAGAGACCTGGAGTAATACATGCCTCCACTGACATTCCCAGTCATTTTAGCAGCTGTGTCAGTGTTTACACCACAAATAATTTTTATAATTACAAATCACTGTGAGAGCTGGTCCAATCTATGAATAGCTGGATAGATGATTTGGACATTTTTAAATCCCCCAGATTGTAAATACGTTGAAGGTACGTTGTTGGCTCATTAATTTTACATAAATTATTAATATACATGTCTTTCAGAATCAATCAACCTTCTGTATGCTATGAGTATTAGAAATTGTGAACACTTAATTTTTTATAGTATTTTAACTGATTTACAAAGCTCCACGTAGAAAATTACCTTATTTTTAATGACTTGAGCTTGTCTAATGACATGTAGACTTCAAATCTTGATTAGATTACTTTATATATAATATGTATTAAGATGCATATATATTATAGACAAATGTTTCTGTCTTTTCATTCACCATTTTAATTGTGTGTTCACAGGTTCTGCTCTCTGAGTCATGATGAGGGTGATGCATTAAAATGCAGCTAGCAGTACAAAATCCAACTCCTGAACTTGGAGCATCTCCTGATGGACTCAGTGTGATCACTGCTGCCTGGAGAAAGTTCCCTCACAAATACAAGACATGCAACATCCAGCGGCTGTGGAGGCAGGAGATAAATTTCACCTGAAGAAGCATCGTCCACACTGCACAGGTGCATAATCAAACCACTGTGACCTTGTGTGGACCCAGACAGCCATAGCTGGACGTCTGCAGAAAGCATGAAGCTTCCTAAAGATATTTCTCAGAGTTTGTTCTCCAGCTTCAAGGGATACATAATTATGTAAATCATGCTGTTGACTTATATTTGCACATTTTTGTGTAGCAATTTTTCTATAAAATGTATTAACTTACACAATGTTCATCACATTGTTACTAGAAATGTTTAATTACATCAAATGTTTACTTCAAAATGGATCTGTTTCATTTTGTTTATTTCTTACCTGAAATTCATTCATTCAACTTTTATTTGGACAGGTTAATCCCTGTTAATGAAATTTGTTAATACATCAAATGTTTACTACAAATGTGATCAATTTCATCAGGTTTACATGTTAGTGCTGAATTAAATGTTTCATAAATGTTTACCACATTAATTTTTATTAAATGAGAAAAAATAACCACTTGTTATTATTCAACTGTAAAAATATTTCAAAACAACGAGTCCAGCAGCTCCTCTGGGGGAATCCCAAGGCGTTCCCAGGCCAGCCGAGAAACATAGTCCCTCCAGCGTGTCCTGGGTCTTCCTCTGGGTCTCCTCCCGGTGGGACATGCCCGGAACACCTCACCAGGGAGGCGTCCAGGAGGCATCCTAACCAGATGCCCGAGCCACCTCAACTGGCTCCTCTCGATGTGGAGAAGAGGGATTTTAACCTCAGCACATCATTCATTTTATACTTTTGTTGGCTGTAAATGGGACCCTGTATACACAGTTTCATTCCACCTCACGTACAACATGTGATGTGAATGACAATAAAGAACCTTGACTCTCACACAGTCTAATATCAAAGCCTCTGTCAGATAACAACGTCCTTCTGTTATGAGCTTGTCACCTCCATCCCTTGAAGAGAAAAAGACACAGGTATTAGACAGAGTTTTGTGTGACACCTTAAACAATGATGACAAAACAAGGAAGTCCTATTTAATACTTTAAATTTACTTTTTCCAGCTGGTTTTTATTCAGCTCTGACCTGTTCTGTAACAGATGACTACTACCTTTCTGTTTGTGCATGAAGAAATTGTTTTATATGGTACTACCTGAGCAACATTTGATGGTGTATTTGTAGCTGCTCCTCATCTGCATCCTGACTGAGCTCTTCTGGAGTTTAATTCATTTCATATGAAGGTCTGCCTTGACAAGGATAGATCAGAACACAGATCAGTATTAATACAGTAACAGTGACAACACACTAGAAACTTTAAACAGTTTATTTCACAAAAACACAGCTGTCCACTCTGTCTAAAATCAGACGTTATATAAAAAATATAAACCCAACCATAGGCTGACCCACTTCTATGAACTAAACATCAGGACAAAATCGTGGCAAAAATTATGGCACAACTCCAACAAAACAAATTTATACTACTGTTTACATTCACTGTTTACATTTATTACCACTGTTTACATTCATTACTACTGTTTACATTTATTACTACTGTTTACATTTACACTACCGGTACTTTTTATATCTACACTACTGCTGATATATACTGTATATTTTTTACTAGCCTTACTGTATATGCCACTTTACCTCTATACCAATATCAACTACCTCATACATATACTGTGTACATAAACTTCATATGCTGCTTTGTCACTCTATTACAAATGTCAATGCCAGAACTTTCATTTTATTTTATAGATATACTTTTTACACTTTTTTACACTTTTATACTACTATGAAAAAACTCAGGACAGTATTACACTTTTATTATTTCATTTTATGCTTATGTTTATTAAATGTTTCAGTGTTTTAGTGTTTAAATGTTTACTGTTGCACCGAGGGACAGAGAGAAATGCAATTTCAATCCCGTGTATGTCCTGTACATATTGCAGTTTTGACAATAAAGTTGACTTTGACTTATACACTCACCAGTGTCTGGAACAAACTAGCAGTTATTTTGGGACATGGAGAAATTGTTTTATATGGTACTACCTGAGCAACATTGACGGTGTATTTGTAGCTGCTGGTCCCTGCTCCTCCATCTGCAGCCTGACTGAGCTCTTCTGGAGTTTAATTCATTTCATATGAAGGTCTGCCTTGACAAGGATAGATCAGAACACAGATCAGTATTAATACAGTAACAGTGACAACACACTAGAAACTTTAAACAGTTTATTTCACAAAAACACAGCTGTCCACTCTGTCTAAAATCAGACTACGTTATATAAAAAATATAAACCCAACCTAAACTAGGCTGACCCACTTCTATGAACTAAACACCCGGACAAAATTGTGGCAAAAATTATGGCACAACTCCAACAAAACGAATTTATACACTCACCAGGATGTCTGGAACAAACTAGCAGTTATTTTGGGACATGGAGAAAGTTATATCAGGACGTTTCACCGCTGATTTCAGGACATTCATCTCCTTTTCGTTAGGTCCGACACATGAGCTCCCTCGCGCTGCTTCCAGCAGCGAACAGGAAACAGAAAGTCCGTTTTCTATCTACTTTCAGGTCGTGTGACCGGACATTACATCCAATAACACAGCATGTTTAGACCATTGCAAAACTGTTACAACCTTCTTAGATTCTAACAAAAAAACGAGAGACAGAGCTTCTTTTAGTAGGGCTTCATAAATGGCAATTTCTTTCCCACAATGCTGTGCGCCGCTTTGCGCCGCGGACCAGTGACGTCACGCTCCAAAGCTCTATCAACCAGTAAGGCAGTGGCTGTGTTGTATTTCCCATCATGCTTAGCGTTTTTTTTAGTTTTCAAAACTAAAATACTGCTAAGTATTATGGGAAAGACAACAAAATCCACTGCCTTACTGGTTAAGGGAGTGGCTGTGTTGTATTTCCCATCATGCTTAGCGTTTTTTTAGTTTTTCCAACTGAACCATGAGTAAGAAGGATGTGTGTGGTGAAGACCTGCCTCCTGTTCACTGTTAAAGTTTAGGTTCTTCCTGTTGTGAGGCCCAAAGTGTTGTCATTGGGTTTAACTCACACACTGTGAAAGCAGTCACAGAATGTGATTGAACATAAATACTCTTTGAAACTGGATCGGAAAATATCAGCAGGTTGGAACCGATACCAGATACTGAAACTATGCTGGTATCGGATGCCGATTCTGAATCGGATCGGCCCCATCCCTAGTCACATTTTCGTCTGTCTTTTGTTTGTTAATTTTATTTTTGGCACCTTTGACCGGTCACTGGTGGAGGGGGCGGGGCTCAGCCAGACTAAGTGTTTTTAGCTGTGCTGGTAGCACACCTGTGGGGTGATTGACTGATGGAGTGGCGGTTTGGAAGCTGTTACAGCAGAGGAGAGGTGTAAAGAAGAAAATAACTGAAGGTACGGTGCGGGTAGGCTCTGGATGGAGGAACAGAGCCTTCACCTCGGCTCGGATCCACCCAAAGGGGAGCGTCAGATGTTTTTGGCCGGGAGGAAGTTTGTTTTGGATGAACCGGCTTGACGCTAATGGAAGTAATGCACCGGGGAGTTTTACACGCCTGCTAACATCAACTACCGCTGGAATCACAAGTGGTGCGTTTTTAAGAAAAGAGAAAAACTATAAAGAAAAACAAAAACAACAACAACTATTGAACAGCTTGTCTGACGGATGAAGGATCGTGCGGGCTCGTCCCTTTAAGGATGTCAGCTGGTGGAGAGACTCTGATCGGACATCATAAGGTAAGCCCCACCTCACTGTGTGTTCCGTCAGGTGCCAGTTTTGTTTCTTTTTTTCTCTTTTTCTTTTCATTACGCACTTATTGTTGCAGCCCTACTCTCCAGTAAAAAGTTAAATGAACAGAACGAGCTGGGGGAGAGAAGCGGTTTCGTAACAGCTGCCAGGACTCTGCATGGTCGGGCACCTTCCCTTGTATGCTGCCCAGCTTGCATGGCGCTTGAATCTGATGGTCCTCTTTGCAGGTGGTGGGACCATGTGAAGGTAGCATCCTCTCTCTTCATTGTGTATCACCCAGCTGGGCCCCAGGAGTCAAGGATTGACCACCAGGAACTTCACTGGTGAGCCTCTACAATACATCAGGGCAGCTTTCTGGAGCCTGAGCTGGGCAGGAGCTCCTGGTGATTGAGACTTGGACCATGTAGGAGCTTAAGCTTATTTAGGGTGTGGGCTTAATGCCACATTGCCGTTGGTAAGTATGTCTCCATTTGACTCTCCTCTGCTTGGTTCTTTTCATGTGTAGGCGATTTGCCACTGCACTAGACCTGTTTCCCCACTCTGTGGGTGGGACTGTAACTGCTCTTTTTGTGTTTGAGCAACTCCGCTCGTTGTGGCCCTATAATTGAATTTGAACTTTGTTAGCTTTTAGGCACTGTGTATAAGTCCAGGTGTAGCCATGCTGCTCTATTATCTTTGATATTTCTCTGTAAGTGATCTAATTTTTAAGAAATGTTTGTGCTTGTGCTATTTAAATTAGCTCATTGCAGTCACAATGCATGATGGACAGAAAGCCTCAACATCTGTTAAATGAGATTGTTCTGCAGTGGATGTGGCAGAATCTAAAATAGCACTTTCAGAGATTACCAGTGGGTATCACTGGTCAACTGAAACTGTCAGGGTTGATTGCATCATTTGGCAGTAAGCCTGAGACTTTTTCAAATACTGTTAATTTGAGTTCAGCAAGACAGCTGTTAATAATAAATATGTTAATATACATCAACACATGTAATGTGAATTTGTTTTATATGTACGATTGGAAATGTACATTCTGTCTTCTCCCTAAGATTTTTACATGCATGTTTTTGATTTACCGGTATGCACTATGGAAGCTTGATTACTCACATTAATATGCATGTCTGTGTGTAGGCTTTATTCCAGAGCAGGGATTAGCTAAACAGCATCTGGATCCTCACTAATTAGCTCTTCTTTCCGCACAACCATGAAAAAAGCAGCACACCTCACCTCCTTGTGCTGGTGTGCGCTGCATGTATGTGAGTTTGTTTCACATACAGAACAGCTTGTGCCAGTAATTGGAAATAACCATGGCGATATTTTAAACCATCGTTTATAATAGAAAAGCATGCTTATTGCAGTTAAACAGCACAGAATTGTTGGAAATTTTTAATCATCATTCCTGGCAGTTGCATTTATTGGCACCTTTTTTGTGTGTATTTCACTGTTGATTACCTTGGCTATGGTGCTGCAATTGTCTTTTGGTAATGACTTTGTCGCTTAACAATATGATGGGGAGCTGCAAGCAGTATCAAAGTGTAAGTCAAAGTCAACTTTATTGTCAGATCTGCAATATGTACTGTACAGGACATACACAGGACCGAAATTGCGTTTCTCTCAGTCCCTCGGTGCAACAGTAAACATCTAAACATTGAAACACTGAAACATATAATAATAGACATAAGCATAAAATAGTAAAACTAACACTGTCCTGAGTTTTTTTGCATAGTGGTATAAGAGTATGAAAATTTACACCAACTCTAAAACTAAAACATTAAACATTTAATGAACATAATACTGTCCTGAGTTTTTGCATACTAGTATAAAAAAAGAGTATAAAAAGTATAACTAAAATAAACTAAAGGTTTCTAGCATTGACATTTGCAAAGTGGCAAAGCAGCGTATGAGTTAATGTACACAGTATATGTATGAGGTAGTAGTTGATGTTGTTATAGAGGCAAAAAGTGGCATATGCAGTAAGGCACATTGGGCATCCCTAAATAAGACCGTTCAGAGCACACTGTATATGTATCAGCAGTGGTGTAGATATTAGAGTAGTGTAAATGTAAACAGTAGTAATTACATGTAAGCAGTAGTAATAAAAGTAAACAGTATTAATAAATGTAAACAGAGAATGTAAACAGTATTATGATTATAGGCAGTGATGTAATACAAACATTAGTGCAAGTATGAGAAGTAGTGCAAACTGTATGAGCACATGACCGAGAGTTTAGTGAATAACCCGTTTGATGACACAGAGTCCAGTGTTAAAATCTTTGTGTTGTGTGGTAATGTGTGAGAAAGTTTTAGTGTTAAGGCAGTTCAAATGGGAGGGGGGGCAGAGCAGGCAGAGTGTTTAGCATCCTGACTGCCTGATGAACAGAGCTGTCTCTCAGTCTGCTGGTTCGAGCCTGGAGACTCCTCAGTCTCCTCCCTGATGGCAGCAGTCTGAAGCAGCTGTGTAGTGGGTGTGTGGGATCACCTGCCATGCAGTGGGCTTTCCGAGTGAGGCGTTTGCTGTGTAAGTCCTGCAGTGAGGGCAAGGAGGTGCCCACGATCTTCTCAGCTGCTCTCACAATGCGCTGGAGGCTCTTGCGGCATGATGCAGTACATGCACCAAACCACACAGTGATGCAGCTGGTCAGGACACTTTCTATGGCACCTCTGTAGAAGGTGCTCATGATGGGGGTTGAAGCTCCAGCCCTTTTCAGCTTGCGGAGAAAGTAGAGACGCTGGTGAGCCTTCTTTGCCAGTGCTGCAGTGTTCCTGCTCCAGGACAGGTCCTTTGAGACGTGCACTCCCAGGAACTTGGTGCTGTCTACTCTCTCCACTGCGGTGCTGTTGATGGTCAGAGGGGCATGTTGGGCATCCTTCTTCCTGAAGTCCACAACAATCTCCTTTGTCTTCTCCACGTTGAGAGTGAGATTGTTGTGTCCGCACCACAAGGCCAGGCGGCTCACCTCGTTCCTGTAGTCCGTCTCATCGTTGTTGCTGATGAGACCTACCACTGTTGTGTCGTCCGCAAACTTGATGAAGTGGTTGGAGCTGTACGATGGTGTGCAGTCGTGTGTTAGCAGGGTGAATAGAAGGGGGCTCAGCACACATCCTTGTGGGGCCCCTGTGTTCAATGTGATGGTGCTAGATGTGTTACTCCCGACCCGCACTGTCTGTGGTCTCCCGGTCAGGAAGTCTAGCAGCCAGTTACACATTGAGGTGTTCAGCCCCAGACTGTCCAGTTTAAGGATGAGCTGTTGGGGGATGATGGTGTTAAATGCCGAGCTGAAGTCGATGAACAACATTCTAACATAGGAGTCCTTCGTGTCCAGATGTGTGAGAGCTGTGTGAAGGGCAGAGGAGATGGCATCGTCGGTTGAGCGATTAGGTCGGTATGCAAATTGGAAGGGATCCAGGGAGTCAGGGAGGACAGATGTGATGCTTTTCATGACTAGCCGTTCAAAGCACTTCATCAGGATGGGGGTGAGTGCTACTGGGCGATAGTCATTGAGGCATGCGGGCGTTGCCTTCTTTGGGACAGGGATGATGGTGGTGGCTTTGAAACAGGTGGGGACGATGGCCTGGCTCAGTGAGATGTTAAAGATGTCCGTGAAGACCGCTGCGAGTTCCCCTGCACAGTCCTTCAGCACACGACCAGGTATGTTGTCAGGACCAGAGGCCTTCCGGGCGTTAATCTTGATGAATGATCGCCTTACGCTGTCTGAGGACAGCGTCAGCACCTGGCCATCAGGAGAGGGGGGGAGTTTATGTGCTGGTGTGCTGTTACTTGCCTCGAACCGAGCAAAGAACTCATTCAGTTCATTCAGCGCAGAGGCTGAGCTGTCACAGGTCTGGGGGGGTGGTTTGTAGTTTGTGATGGTCTGTATTCCCTGCCACAGACTGCGTGTATCCCTGCTGTCCTTGAAACGGTGAGCTATTTTCCCAGAATACTGCTTCTTTGCCTTTCTGATGCCCCGGTCCAGGTTGTTTCTGGCTGCCCTCAGGCCCACCTGATCTCCCGCTTTGAAGGCAGCATTCCTGGCTCTCAGGAGTCTGTAAACCTCAGCTGTCAGCCATGGCTTCTGGTTAGCCCGAACAGTGATGGTTTTAAGGTTGGTTACATCATCAATGCACTTGGTGATGTATGAACATACAGTGTCTGAGTA
>JBBPBX010024403.1:0-16421 GCA_038048925.1 Garcialebias charrua | reverse complement strand
AAATTAATAAGCGTTTTAGAAATTGTGGAACACATTTTTTAATTAGCGGTGCCCAGCACTGTATATATATATATATATATATATATATATATATATATATATACATACACTATATGTATATGTATAATATTTCAAATAATTCTTTCTACAATTAGAAAGTATATGTATGCTGCAAAGGTACAAACATATACTGTATGTAATAATTATCAACATAAAATGTATATTCTTGCTGTCAAAATCATGTTTATATCACCAAATCACGTTCAGGACTGTTTCAGATATTGCATGTTTTCAGATGTTTACTCCTCATACTAGGGCTGTGTAAAAATATCGATATCGCGATAAATATCGATTTTTCTTTCCTAGAAAAGAATTGATATTCATCTGCAAGTATCGTACTTAAAAAAAAAATGTTTTTTTTTTTTTAGGTACAATACTTGCAGATGAATATGGTACAGTGGTACCATATACACTTGGTACAGTGGAGTGAAGCAGAACCCAGTTACATTGGAAATGTAATGTAACCGGGTTCTGCTTCACTCCACTGTACCAAGCCAGCTCAAGTAACCCCTCAACTCTGCGTTGTGTAGTTTTTAAGGAAGACAAGTGGCTTCTGGATGATCAGTCAGTTAATTTCCTGAATGAGAACACATCAGGGTTCGAATCAGTGCAACAGCTCAGCTTCATTCTGCACACTTGTGCAGCTTTCACAGACTGGAAACTAGAAACTCCTTTTCTACTTTGGTCCAAAATTTTCATGTACACAACACACACATCGTGTTGTATATATCGTGATATATATCGTTATCGTGGTATAAAAAAGTCCATATCGTGATATATGATTTTTTCCATATCGCCCAGCATTACTTTTAATCAGTTTTCAGTTAAATTAATTCAATCCAAGTCTATAACAGTCTCAAAATGTCACCAAAATCACTCTTTCCCTTTAAAATTGCAGAAAATCGCAATATTGTATTGAATTGTATCGTTTCTGAATATCGCAATATATATCGTATCGTGAGCAGACTATCGTGTACCGTATCATATCGTGAGATTACTGTATCACTACAGCCCTACCTCATACTGACCACATTCTTACTCTTGAGCCAATTTATTATCCGTCTACAGCAGGGGTCTGCAAACTGCGGCTCTGGAGCCACATGTAGCTCTTTGGTCCCTCTGCAGCGGCTCTTTCAAGCTTTGACCAAAACTGAATTGGTTGTTATACAAACAACAAAAAAGGACTAGTTTCAACAGTTGTATGTATTTCATTTGCAAATATGTGGATATTGGAACAAGTAAAAGGAGTAAAACTTTAACGTTATTATTTATTTCTATTCTTAATTCATTTTTCCACAATTAAAAGATATCTAGGTTTGCATAGTTCATAGTTTTTTATTAATTAACAAACCCTCTCTTTAAAATAATCAGGTTTTTTTTTTATTTCTCTTAAATTGTAAAAATATAAATTATTAGTTATTTTATTTTTATAATGTCACCCCTAGTGGCCACAAAAGCCCCTTGCAACAAACCTAAAGTGGCCCATGGGCCACCAGTTGATAACCACAGCTGTAGCAGGTTGCGGCTCTGAATGCTTTTAATTTAGTGAACAAAGGCGTAAAATGGCTCTTTTGGTTGTAAAGGTCGCAGACCCCTGGTCTGCAGTATATGCTCCCCTTAAGCTCCATCTTTAGGAAATACACATTTTGTTTTATGCTCATGCAAACGATTCTCAGATTTACTTTTGGTTGAAGGTCATACCTTTCAAACAATCCACTGTTCAGCTCTGTAGTTGTCCCAAGGTCCAGACTGGTCCACAGAGGTGTTCAAGTCTTATCCTGATTAACTTTGAACAAGAGTTGAATTGTGAAGGTCTCTTAATTTATTTGATTTAATTTTCGTGATTTTGCTAAAATCATCATTGGTTATTTTTTCAGCTATTTAATTTGATCATCTATACTTTGTTGTGGTTTCCAGTACTGATGTCCACGAGGGGCCAAGATGGTGTAGTGGCAGGGGAACCGACTTGGGACCCGAAGGGCCCAGGTTCGAACCCCAGTCACGGCATAACTTATGGTGTGTTTGAGCAGCACATCTCATCCCAACTGCTCCCCGATGCGCTTTCTATAGCTGCCCACTGCCCCACCTGGTGGTGATTGGGTTAAATGCAGAGTCAAATTTCGTCTTGTATGGAAACATACACAGATGACAAAAATGTGACATTATACATTATTATTATTAAATAAGCACTTATTTAATGTGCTTTTTACATAAAGTTGTTAACTTCTTTTTTTCTTTTACATTTTTAACTGCTGGTAGTTTGGTTATTTTGTTGTTGTTGTTTGGTCTTTGCCTGTTATTAGAGCTGTCATTCCTAACCGAAACCCAAAACCCAGCCTGAACCGATACTGATTAGGGCCGGGCTGTTATAATGTAATTAATGGATGGGCTGGACCAGTCTCGGGCTTTTAATTAGGTCAGGATCAGCCGCGATCCAATTATATGATGACATGGTCTGCCATACATCTAACAGCCGCAAGCGGCCATTTCACTGCGAGCTGACTGGCCTTGAAAGAAGTAAAAAGTTCATTTAAGCATCAGATGAGACTGTACTGCCAGGTAGCGATACGTAGCCCAAATGGACATTCATTCAGCTGCTGCACTCAGCAGACACGCGCGGCCGACGACCCAAACAAGTGAGATCCCAAAGCAGACACATGTCAGAGCTGTCCGCGTGTCTCAGTAATTCAGAAGAATGCAGGCAGAAACGGGGTTTAAATACTTTTTTATGGCCATGAAAGTACAAACACCTCTCAGCTCCGAACCTTATGCAGGCTGCACGTCCCCAACCATTAATAACTAATTAAAAATGTTGGAGTTTTTTTTGGGTTCGGACCTGGCATTACTGATAATTCATCGGGTCGGGTGGGGTTCGGAAATATGACCGCGGGCTCGGGCCAGGTCAGATCCGATTTTTTGGCCCAAATGCAACTCTACTGTTATCAACAAAGTCCATGCTCAATAATCCAAGTATACAATCCAACAATTTTCAGTCAGGTCATATGGACAGTTTCTTTTTTGTGCTGAAGCATTTCACCTTCCATCCAGAAGGCTTCATCAGTCAAGGAAACACACAACACAAAATTGATTCTGTAAGGATGGCTCTCTCTGTTGGTCAGTCTCCATCCTTTCACTTTCTGTTTCCCTTGTCTAAGTGTTCAGGTGTTTATGATTTAGTTTGATTACTATGTGTATATTAGGGAGCGTTCTTGTGTGTTTCATTGTCGGGTCATCGTCTGCGTTCCCTGGTGTCTTGTCCCTGCCTCCATGATTCTGCCACAGTTCCTAGGTTTTGTGAGTACTGCCACATCAGTCTTTTGGTTTTGAATTATTAACATGTTTATTTAACAGTCATGTCATACTGGTTCAGAACCAACAAAGTCCATGCTCAATAATCCAACAACCTGTTATCAACATTATACAATTTTAGTTTAATTAGTTCAACAAGTTATATTATTCTAGTATGTTTTAGTTCTCAGTAGAGCTTTAACAGACTACTCGAGTAATCTACACATCAATTCCTAGGACATCTATCAAGTTTTTTTTTTATTTCACGTCGAGTATTCGTAGTGACGTCATCACGTCGCAGTTACAGAACAGAAAATCAATCAACTTCCTGTTTGGAGCGCGTTGCGAATCGGTGTTACACCAGACTCGGTAACCACCATATATTGTGACCATAGGGGGCGGTGTTGCAAACATTGTTGCAGGTCACAGAATATGGTGTAAAACCGGGTCCAATTGACCGAACCAGAACCAGCTTCACAAACAAAAAGCAAAAAATATGAATCTCTAAACCTATGAAAAACCTATAAACATAATAATCTTTAAAACTAAACCTAATGTGTACCACTGCTGGTGGTGGTGCAAGATGGTTGACCACCCCACTGTTTTTGAGTTTCGTTTTTGACGTGCTACACGTTACTTTCACTTTTGCATCTTAATAATTATAACTAATAGCTTCTCACTTGGCTCTCGTCAGAGGCAGACGCGTCTCCTTTCCTCTCCCGTCTTCCCCCACCCCCTGCTGCTGGCAGCTCCACAGAAATGCACTTCGAACGCAAATTAAGATGGATTGGAGGCTTGGGCATTCGATTCTACAAAGAAGATCCCCACAGAAGAAGGCACAGGGGAGCCTTTCCACCTGCACAGAGTGACGGAGGAACGCCATGGTTTCTGGTTTCCGTGGATTTCTGGGAATGCTCTGGGAGGTGATTAATCTTGGATTATATTGAGTATGATGGCTGCGCTTTACTTTTTGGCGTTTGTGGAGCACTGGTCTATCGCAAAAGAGGGGGACTTCAGCAGGACTTATGACTGAAGCACCCGACGTCTGGTCTGCGCTATGACCTCGAACAAGCAGCTGTGTGCGAGCCTATCCGGGAGGTGTACAGAATCACCCTTGGTCTTGTGGACTCTGTTCGCTGTCAAACATCAGAACTCAGCTGTGTGAGAGCTCTTTCTGAGGGGGAGCTGGTCACCCTTGGTTTTTAGGACTCGGGTCGCTGTGGTTTTACATCTGAGGTCGGAGCTGGATCAGTGGAAAAAGTCCCGAATTGGATATTTGGACAGAATTGCCCTCACAGACTGAAGGCTGCAAAAAATTACAGTGTCTGCCTGATGTGAAAATATTTTGTGAATTCTTATCTGACTCCCTTGGAAACAGCCTTGGACAAGCTGGATATCTAAATTCTCCTGAAGTGCTTACTGTGGAAAACACAGCTGTCTCTGTCTTGTCTGCTTACCCCCCCCCCCTACCCCGGAGAACTTTTCTATGACCGTTAACGGAGTCCCGGAATGTGTCATGGACAGAAACCTCCCTGCCTCGGCCCATCTCTCTCAACATGCAATATGTTACTGTAACTAAATGTGCTTAAGATATGGTTTTTACTGGATCATGCGGTGTCTTGCAGACAAAACGTGATTCATTTTTTTTAATATCAACGCTGTAACCCCCATGGTTTCTTACCCTATTTTTCCCACCTTTGACCTTCATCTGGTGACGGATGAGAGCGGCCGCGCTAATGTTGATAAGCAGCAGCTTTTTGCACTCAACTCTCTCTGGATGACTGTAATTACATATTTACGCTGTATCGGTGGAAATTGATGCAATGTTAATAAACCTATCTTGTATCTTGTATCTTGTATCTTGTAATAGTTTTGTTTTTCCTGTGACTTATTTGCAGTATGATAAATGGTATGAGCATAATATACTGTATGCTCCCAATGTTTTGTTGGTCCTTTTTTATTTTAAATAATAAATGACGTTCTTTTGCATTTTTATTTATTTATTGCATCTTAAGATCCTATGACATCATCAACTACTCGAATTCTACTTTTATTTTAAGGTGTAATTACAACATTGACAAAATCCTGATCAAACTCTCCAACTTCCACAAACAGCTGTTTTTATGCTGGAATCTGGTTCACAAACACAATTTCTTTCCACACAAATACTATATCTGGAATGACAAAGACATTTGTTTTAAACATAAATCTATTTTCTTTAAAAATTGGTTTGACAGAGGAATAGTTCATGTACATCAGTTATTCAACAAAGACGGCAACACTTACTCTTACAGTGAATTTTTAACTACGTATAACTTTCCAGTACTACCAAAAGAATTTGCAATTGTCTTTGATGCAATTCCATCTGGTGTGAAAATGTTGATGTCAAATCCTGTACACAACAGCACAAACTATTTAACTGAAGAATTATTCATTGGTAACTCTGACCCTTTTTTAAGTGAAAAAACAAATAACAAATGTATTAGAGAATTAATAATTAGAGAATGTATTAGTAAACCTGCTTCTATATTCTTCTGGGATAATTTATTTAATGATATCTGTTGGAAAGATGTTTGGTTGTTACCTAGAAAATACTTTATAACTAATAAGATTCGAGAAGTGTCCCTAAAGATTCTGCATAAATGTTATCCTGTAAACTATATAATCTCCAAGTACCGTCCAAACGTAGACCCAATGTGTTCACTCTGCCACAGCTCTGAGGAGACCATCATCCATCTCTTCTGGGACTGTTCTCATACTCAGCTGTTCTGGAAAGACATTTCCATGTATGTAAATAGAAAGATAGAAATTGACCTACCATTTGACGCTAAAATTATACTGTTTGGTTTCTTTTGTCCAAATATTTCAAGTGAGAAAGTTTTGTTGTAAATTTAATACTACTATTAGCCAAATTTTACATCCACAGCTGTACATTCTCCTTGCTAAAACCTAGATTTATAGTCAAGAAAGTTAATTCTCAATAGTCCAGGTATCAAATCCGCTCATTTTTCAATCAGTTCATCTGGACAGTTTCTTTTTAGCAGAAACGTTTCACCCTCACTCCAGAGGGCTTCCTCAGTCAGAGTAGTCCAAAGCACACTGAAGTTAACCCACCAAGTAAGCAACTTATGTGGACCAACCAGTTTGCTGTAGCCAAGATGGTTTCTGGGGGCGTGTCCCTCGTCGACTCCTCCCAGGCAGGCAGACATGTCCAAAGTGGTTCAAGACAAGAAAGTTAATTCTCAATAGTCCAGGTATCAAATCCGCTCATTCTCAATCAGTTCATCTGGACAGTTTCTTTTTAGCAGAAACGTTTCACCCTCACTCCAGAGGGCTTCCTCAGTCAGAGTAGTCCAAAGCACACTGAAGTTAACCCACCAAGTAAGCAACTTATGTGGACCAACCAGTTTGCTGTAGCCAAGATGGTTTCTGGGGGCGTGTCCCTCGTCGACTCCTCCCAGGCAGGCAGACATGTCCAAAGTGGTTCAAGACAAGAAAGTTAATTCTCAATAGTCCAGGTATCAAATCCGCTCATTCTCAATCAGTTCATCTGGACAGTTTCTTTTTAGCAGAAACGTTTCACCCTCACTCCAGAGGGCTTCCTCAGTCAGAGTAGTCCAAAGCACACTGAAGTTAACCCACCAAGTAAGCAACTTATGTGGACCAACCAGTTTGCTGTAGCCAAGATGGTTTCTGGGGGCGTGTCCCTCGTCGACTCCTCCCAGGCAGGCAGACATGTCCAAAGTGGTTCAAGACAAGAAAGTTAATTCTCAATAGTCCAGGTATCAAATCCGCTCATTCTCAATCAGTTCATCTGGACAGTTTCTTTTTAGCAGAAACGTTTCACCCTCACTCCAGAGGGCTTCCTCAGTCAGAGTAGTCCAAAGCACACTGAAGTTAACCCACCAAGTAAGCAACTTATGTGGACCAACCAGTTTGCTGTAGCCAAGATGGTTTCTGGGGGCGTGTCCCTCGTCGACTCCTCCCAGGCAGGCAGACATGTCTGACACTAGATTTATAGTGTTTTCTAATTATATTTCTTCTTACTTATCTACTTTAAAGTATTGTACTAATGCAAAAGCTTTAAAAACTAAAACAATCTGTAACAAATTTCTGTTGTAAGCTGCCCAAGACACATTTTTTTGTTTATGTACCTTTATTCTCTTTTGTGCTATGCATGACTTAAGTCTCGAGCCATGTTTGACATTGTAAGTTTTTTTTGTACTTGTTTTTTCTATTTAAAAAAATAAAAAAAGCCCTGTCTGTGTCTCATTCATTGTCGCTGCATCATCTGGTATATCCCTTATGTTTCTCGCTACAGCTCTTGTAAGTATTATGCTGCCACGACAGCTTTGTTTGTTTATTGTTATTAAAAGTATTTATTTTTATACCTTCTTGCCTCCTGCGTTTCCGTCTGCGCCACTGGGTTTAAACACGCTCTCTGAGTGAAACCGTGACAGTTAGATATGTTGCCTGCTGCAGATCCAATCTCGTGAAACAACATCACCACACACCTTTGGATTTGTTCATGTCTTTTAACAAGAAAGCCATAATATTCCCAAACAGGAGACCGCGATGAGACACTAGGCTGTTAATGCTACGTGCTACAAGATAATAGCGCTGTGCTGAAACATAATTAGGAATTTTAGCTCTGTGGCGGATAATCTCCCATTAATAAAATTTAATGAGTGAAAAAATGACCGAAACGGTACACATGAGGACCGAACCGAACGTTCCCCACTGAAACAGTTCGGTACACCCACGTGTACAGTTACACCACTACCATCCATCCATCATCTTTCGCTTGTTCTGAAGTTGTGTCGCAGGGACAGCAGCTTGAGCAGGGAGGTCCAGACATCTTTTTCCACAGCCACATCTTCCAGCTTTTCTGGGAAGGATCCCAAGGTGTTCCCAGGCCAACCGAGATACAGTCTCTCGGTTGGCCTTGGTCTTCCCTGGGTCTCCTCCCAGTCGGACGTGCTAGAGGCGCCCAGGAAGCATCCTTACCAGATACCCAAACCAACTCAACTGGCTCCTCTCGATGCGGAGGAACAGCGGTTCTACTCCAAGTCTCTCCTGATAACTGAACCTCTCACCCTGTCTCTAATGCCTCTTATCCACAGCTCTGGTTCCTGTAAGGTCCCATTGTGGCTAGTTTGGGCCAGTTCCTATGGGACCGGTTTATTTCTGTACCCACTGCACGCTTACGACCCCTTTAGTGGGCGTGAAGTTCTCCTGCAGTGGGCGGGTAATTCTCCTGCAGTGGGTGGATCATTAATATCAACGCTTCTAACCAGCTGGTGGCGCTAGTGATACATTAAGCTCTTTATTAACCACTAACACACACATTAGAAGAAGAGCTGGAAAAGAACACACAACCAAAGTGGATGAGCTTGTTTCTTTTTTGAACATTCTGCTTTGTCTGTGGCTTTTTCAGCCACAGACAAATGTTCATATACAGTATATATATATATATATATATATGTGTGTGTATATATACACATATATGTATATATATTGTATATACATACATGTGTACACATACAAACATATGCGTGAGTATATATATATATATATATATATATATATATATATATACACACACACGTGTTTATATATATACATACATGTGTGTATATATACACATATATGTACACATACATACATAATATATACTGTACATACATATATATTTATATATACAGTACATACATATACACATATATACATATATATATATATATATACATATATATTTATATATACACACATTGATGATGGTGGAGTACACTACTTTGGACAAAACTGAAAGTGGCATGCATCCTAAAAAATCTGCGCCGCTCCATTGTCCCAGTTGATCAACAAGTGTGTTCCAAACTAAAACATTTGTAATATAAACTTAACAATATGTAATCAATCAATTCCAATCAAAATATCAAAGCAACTTTATTTAAATACTGTAAATGTTACATGTCAATAAAATTGTAACAGTTTTAAAAAATGAAAGATTGGTGTTATTTGTAGAAACAGAAAAACATATTACTAAATCTGCAGTTATGTATGAAATATGAACTTAAAATATCATCACTGGAATCTTAACCTGTTGTTCCAAAACATGTAACAATAATTAAAAGTAAAATTTGGCCAATAGCTCAGGTAAAAATGCTGACCTGTAGAACATTTCTACATTTTTCACTGCTTCTGTAAAGAACTCACCATCAGACACAATCCTCTGTGAATAAAGTCATCTGACCCAGAACTAAAGTTCTTTAGTTTGTAGCAGGTCGCTTTTGTAAAAGAGTCCACGAGGCTCAATGAGATTTACCTGACTAAATAAAGGTTGAATGAAAAACACCATGAAGTCACAGTACCCCTGCTCCGTCACAAACTGAGCTTGTATGACATCTGCTGAGTTCATAGGACCTGTTTGTGTTGTCAATGCAGGACTGTTTTTTTTTTTTACTGAGGCACCGAGGACATCTTTGGCACAATGTGGACAAGGTGCAGGAGAGCAGAGCATCAGGAGAAGCTCTGAGGTCTGTTCGGCTGCAGTTGATGTGTAGTCTGGAGTCACAAGATCAGATCCTGATGCAGCAGTTCAGCGATGGCTTCATATGTCTGTCTGGCTGTTTTCACTGCCCCATCTGGCAAACAACACAAAATTATTGTTATAATCTCCTCTAAACATCATTGTCCTTTGCTTTTATCTGTAATTTTCAGTTTGGAGTGTTTCTTACGGTGGCCGAGGGGTGCAAACGCGCTGCAAAAACAGAACAGCACGCTGCAAAAAGAAAACGGCGTTCCAAAAGTTGAAACACGCATCAAAATGAAAACAGCGCTCCAACAGATGAGGCGCACTGCAAAAGATAAGTCGCGCTCCCAAAAGAGGACGACCTGCAAATACAGAACGAGCTGCAAATAGAAAAGCCACAACGGAAGTGCTCCAGACCACTAGGGGCAGTCGAACAAAGAACAAATCATAAGCATATTATAGTTTTCGGAATGGCAATAGTTATTTGTGTATTTTAACTTGAAGAATGTTTTACACATCAAAACTGTCCCATTGTATTTGTTTTAATAATGTGCGATAGAGTGATAACGTATTGATGCTTGGTTGGCTTAGTGGTCTAACACAATGCCTCGAATGTGGGAGATCTGGGTTCGATTCCCGGGCTCGGAAATTTTTGTGGTATTAATTTTTTTTTTAAGCCTTTTGTTTTGGATAAATCGGATGGAATAGATAAATACATCTACATGTTTATTATTTGTTGTTGCTTGGTTTATGTTGTTGGCAAGACTTTTAGCTTGTTTTAGGTTGTTGCTGGAGGAGGCGTGACAACCCCCAACCTCCTCCCCACGCCTGCTGCCTAAAACAAACTAAAACTCTAGCCACCAACATAAACCAAGCAACAACAAAGAATAAACATGTAGATGTATTTATCTATTCCACCCGATTTATCCAAAACAAAAGGCTTTAAAAAAAAAAAGAAATTAATACCACAAAAATTTCCGAGACCGGGAATCGAACCCAGGTCTCCCACATTCGAGGCAATGTGTTAGACCACTAAGCCAACCGAGCATCAATACATTTCATCACTATCGCACAGTATTAAAACAAATACAACGAGATAGTTTCGATGTGTAAAATATTCTTCAGTAATAAATAAGTTAAAATACACAAATAACTATTGCCATTCCGAAAACTATAATATGCTTATGATTTGTTCTTTGTTCGACTGCCCCTAGTGGTCTGGAGCACTTCCGTTGTGGCTTTTCTATTTGCAGCTCGTTCTGTATTTGCAGGTCGTCCCCTTTTGGGAGCGCGACTTATCTTTTGCAGTGCGCCTCATCTGTTGGAGCGCTGCTGTTTTCATTTTGATGCGTGTTTCAACTTTTGGAACGCTGTTGTTTTCATTTTGATGCGTGTTTCAACTTTTGGAGCGCCGTTTTCTTTTTGCAGCGCGTTTGCACCCCTCGGCCACCGTAGTTTCTGTCATGGCATACTTGCTTTACAGTGCAGTGACTTGTCCCATCCTTCTCCAAGGACACCCACGGCTAGAGGATCTTTACACAGGAACTGACTGATTAACCTGAAATAAATCACATTACACATTAATACAGGCCTATAGGCCTAAGTGACAAATTTATGGATTTTTCCCCATATTTATAAACCATTTTTGGACCGAGATATGACCGTTTCCATTTATTCTGACTGAACCAAATCAAACCAAAAACAAAAACAGAAGTAACATGTATGGCATGAAGTTGGCGGTTGTATCACGTAATATGAAAACGTGGCTATAATGATAAATTCAAAAAAGTTCAAGACAAAAACAACTGGACTTTATTTATTATACTATGCTTTAGACTATTTTTTTCCTTCCTTGCACTTTTTAGAATTTACCATGTCCTGGATGACTGAGAATCTTCACTCGCTATTATCGACTCAAACGGCCTGCCATATTCCACATTCTGCTCTGCTTCGAACCTTGAAAACAGCTGCCAACTCGGCGAATTAGACCATTAAAGTGCATTTATTAAGCAAATGATAGACTCAGACACACCTCCTCTGCTACAATTTCGAGCTAACAAATATTGTTTATGTGATTTTCTTGTTATATTTCAGAGAAACGAGCCGTTCCGCCATCTTTTTTTTTTTTTTTTTCCTAAAAGCCTCTCGGCTGTTGCCTGAAGTCAGTCTCTGAAACGGTCTTTCCGCAGTCCAAAAAAGCTAAGAAACAGTTGCATGACTCACTGGAAATATGCTTAAAGTTAGAAAACACTCACCTGCGCAGACACCTCTTGAAAAATCTTTTCATTGCACGTCACTCCATCCAGCTCCCTCTGAATATTTTCATCGGCCAGCAAATACAGAAAAGCCTGAACCTCCGCGTTTGACCACGGTTGTGACATAATTATTAGCCTGTGTTAATTCTCAAAAATGTGCTCCTCCAACTTGTTGTTCTAGAGTTTGGCGGGATGGCAGTTTGCATTTCCTGGAAGACTGAATCTTCTTCTTCTTCTTCTTCTTCTTCTTCTTGGCGGATTGCAAACAACGTTCAGGTGCATACCGCCACCTACTGGAGAAGACTGAATCTCCGCCCTCCGACCTAGGACTACGCCCCCTGACCAATCAGTGACCACACTGTGCTGATGTCATAACTGGACCCTAGAGAACTGGACCTTTGTACCTCAGTGAGGCAGGCACCAAAATAGGACCGGTTTCACGTGAACAGGACCCTGTGGGTACACCCCATAACTAGTTGTTAACTAGTTACGAACGAGCCCGAACGAGCGCGAACAGGACCTGTTGATAAGAGGCATAAGGGAGAGTCCAGCTACCCTGTGGAGGAAACTCATTCAACCGCCTGTATCCACAATCTCATTTTTTCAGTCACTACCAAAACTTTGTGACCATAGGAGAGGGTAGGAATGCCACAATAAAATGAAATTACCACAAAGAAACACCAATTCTATATAAATATGAAATATAAAGTAAGTGGGAGTGATGGCGCAGAGGTTAGAGAAGGGGGGCCTGTGATCGAAAAATCGCCGGATCAAGCCCCGGTACGACAATATGAAAAAGGTGAAACACCCACACCTACATCCAACCTCATTTGCCCCACTCTGGGCCCCTGAGCAAGACCCTTAACCCCCCACCGCTTTCTCCCTAAAAAAACAGGTCTCTCTTGAAAAAAAGTTCTCATGGCACAATGAGACTACCTGGATAAATAAAGGGTAAATGAAAAAAAAAGTAATATCTATATCCATCCATCCATCCATTTCTTCCGCTTATCCGGGGTCGGGTCGCGGGGGTAGCAGCCTAAGTAGGGAGGCCCAGACTTCCCTCTCCCCAGCCACTTGGAGCAGCTCCTCCGGGGGAATCCCAAGGCGTTCCCAGGCCAGCCGAGAAACATAGTCCCTCCAGCGTGTCCTGGGTCTTCCTCTGGGTCTCCTCCCGGTGGGACATGCCCGGAACACCTCACCAGGGAGGCGTCCAGGAGGCATCCTAACCAGATACCCGAGCCACCTCAACTGGCTCCTCTCAATGTGGAGAAGCAGCGGCTCTACTCAGAGTCCCTCCCGGATGACTGAGCTTCTCACCCTATATCCGAGATCTCGTTCTTTCGGTCACAACCAAAAGCTCATGACCATAGATGAGGGTGGGAACGTAGATTGATCGGTAAATTGAGAGCTTTGCCTTTTGACTCAGCTCTCTCTTCACCACACCAGACCCTTCACTGCGGACGCTGCACCTATCCGCCTATCGATCTCACGCTCCAGTTTTCCCTCATTCGTGAACAAGACCCCGAGATACTTAAATTTCTACATTTGGGGGAGGACTTCCTCCCCGACCCGGAGAGGGCACGCTACCCTTGTCCAGCTCAAGACCATGGCCTCGGATTTGGAGGAACTGATCCTCATCCCGGCCGTATCACACTCTGCTGCAAACCGCTCCAGTGAAAGCTGTAGATCACGACCTGATGAAGCTAATAGGACCACATCATCTGCAAAAAACAGAGAAGTGATTGTAAGGCCACCAAAATGGATCCCCTCAACACCTTGGTTGCGCCTAGAAATTCTGTCCATAAAAGTTATGAACAGAATCTGTGACAAAGGGCAACCTTGGCGGAGTCCAACTCTCACCGGAAATGAGCCTGACTTACAGCCGGCAATGCGGACCAAGCTCTGACACCGGTCTTACAGGGACCTAACAGCCCATATCAAAGGGCCTGGTACCCCATACTCCCGGAGTACCCTCCACTGAACCCTGCACTGCAAAAACGTAAAATCTTACCAAGTCTAATTTTCTAATTTCAAGTCAAAACCTCTTATCACACTTAATATAAGTCAAAAACATATTTCTAAGTAAGACATAACAACTTGTTTTGAGACAATGCATCTTGAAAATCTTGATAAGGCAAAAAGTCTTGAAAATATCTTGTTTTGAGTCATTTCTTATTTGAAACAAGCTTTTTTGACATTTCATTAACATTTGCAGTTGTCGTGAGGTTTGTAAAATGTGAAAAATCTTGTTTCAAGATAACAAACTAACTTGAATTAAGACAAATCTGTTTCTTTGATCAGCATGCCCACTCAAAGTATTAATCATTCTATTTTTTATACAGGTTCTGTTTAACTTTGAACAGACTCCATTGTCCTAATACAATTTCTTTAAACCAATAGTTCATTAACATTTTCTACATTGTATTTTTTTCCAAGGCTGAATACTACATAAACATACCTACTGTGCAGTTTATATTAAAGGTGGAGTCTGCAGTTTCTGTAGAACATCAGCACTTAGAAAAAATTTCAACAAGCAAAGCATTCTGATCCCTCCCCCTCAGAGCCATATATGGCACTGCCCCCTTGTGGTCTGTTAAAATTCAAATTCAAGCTCTGTTTTTATTGGCTGGTTACAAACTCTGTTTTTATTGGCTGTCAGTGTCCTGGTCACTCTGTGTTTTCAGTGTTTTTATAAATGCTGATAGAGAAGCAAGGGGACTATAGTTTTTTTCAGAGATTACTTTGTCTAACATCAGTTTGTCAGTAGATAGTGACTGAGTGAAGAAATATGTTAAAAATATATTGTTTGAAAAGTTACAGACTACATTACAATCTTACATACTGTAGCTTTAAAGAGACAAATAATGCAGGTTCATTTCACATATTTATTTTAACATATAATTTAACATATAATTGATTTTAATAAAATAAATATGTTTTTTAGGACAGATTAAGTGGCCGTGGGGCGGCCGTGGCGTAGTGGTAATGGCAGTCGTCCCCGATCGGAAGGTTGGAGGTTCGAATCCTGGTTCCCCACACCATGTGTCGTTGTGTCCCCGGGCAAGACACTTAACCCCGAGTTGCTCCCGGTAGGACTGGATGGCGCCTTGCATGGGTCTGCCGCTACCGGTGTATGAATGTGTGTATGAATGGGTGGATGGTTGGTATTGTAAAGAGCTTTGGGGCCCCTCATAGGGGGCTGGAAAACGCTACATAAATAAGCTCCATTTACTATAAACATATTTTTCTACGTTTGGGACAAGGGGAAAAAATATAGTAAAAAAGGGATCCTTCGCACTCCTTCCCACACCTTCCCACACCTTTGCACTCCTTCGCACTCCTTCCCACATCTTCCCACACCTTCCCACACCTTGGCACTCCTTCGCACTCCTTGGCACTGGCACTCCTTAGTTATTAGTTATTTAGTACACAAAGAATGGGATTAACAATAACATTTTTATGGGTACCAGCACACATTGGGATAAAAGGAAATGAGACAGCAGATAAGATGGCAAAGAAGGCAACTCAAACTCAGATCAACTTCCCAGCTGGCATTCGACCGACATTAAACGTTTAAATATGGTTGAAATAACGTCAGTTTAAGAAAAAACATTCATTCAACATCAAAACAATGTTGAACGCCAAACCATTGAAATGGTGTTGTTAACTCACTATGGATTCACCTTTGAAATATAAACTAGTTTTGAGTTGTATGTATTAACATTATTTTTCACAAACGTGACTAAAAGATTTTGCTGGAATATGTTAGTTGAAAAATAACCTTGTTCCAACATCCAATCAATGTTGATTAATTAACCGTTGGAAAAGTGTTGACACATGAATAGTGATGCAATGTTGAAACCTCAACTATGAATCTAATGTTTGAGTTCTTCGACCCTTTTTATTTTCTCCCGGCGTCTTTTCAGAACTTTTTTTTTCTTCTTTTTTTTTGTATGGTGAACGGTGTGCGCACTAGATGGCGGTAATACACCGGAAGAATGTAAACTGCCACAAAACCTCACAGAAGAAGAAGAAGAAAGTTGTGCGCATGCGTGATGTGGATGCATCGTCTATCTTCTTCACATAGGCTTTGCGCGGGCTGGCAGCTACAACAACAGTAAGTAAAGTTTTGTAAATCACATTAGTTAATAAACCCGTGACAAACTTTGAACGATTATTTTGGGGCATACAGTCAACCGCAGAATTTACCAACGGCTTTACTAGCTGTGCCGATATTTTCGAGCTAGCTAGCTAGCGGTCTGAGCTAACTAGCTCGGACTGCTAGC
>JBBPBX010024402.1:0-32763 GCA_038048925.1 Garcialebias charrua | reverse complement strand
CCCCCACCCCGCTCTGAGCTGCCGGTGCAGGCTGCGTCTCCCCCCCTCTAAACTGTCGGTACAAACACGCGCAGCTTAATTGTCTCTTGAGTTCCACAGTCGGTCCACGGACCAAGAGGCAGGTGATCAGAGACAAATCAGTCAGAAAAATGAATCATTCCTGCATGAAGCTGAAACACCAACAAGCTTCAGGGTCAGCTGATCACCTTGTTACAAGTTCTGGAAGTTATAGCTAATTTAAAGGCAATGTATTTTGTTGTAGGTTTCATTTATGATCAACAGATCTTAAGCTTCATTTTATTTAGTTATTTTGGGAAACTACACCTGCACTTTAGTTTTTGTGGTGGATTTTGTTGATCTATACTTTGTGCAGACTTTTTCAATCTAAATAACAGATCATTTTTATTTTTTTATTTTTATACTTGGAGACTGAATAATACTTTACTAAATAAAGTAATTTCAGTAAAATTACCCCTTGTTATTTTTTTATTTTATATAATACTGCAAAGCAACATGTTAAGTTAATTTTGTCAAATGAATAACTTTGATTTCTGTTTTTTTTTGGTTATATCACGAAATTTATCGTTATCGTCAGAATGCTCTGAAATATCACAATATAATATTTGAGCCATATCGCCCACCCCTACTCACAACGTCAGCGAGATCAAATATCTTACATCTTGAGAAGTATAGCAGCCTTCAGAGTGCATGTCGTGAACGACTCGCAGCTACAACCACACCAGACCAGTTATCATTGAGCTGTGGCAGCCATCTTGAACCTGGATGACTCCAAAAGCCACCAGTAATCAGTTGATGATGTTAAACCATTTTTTTTTTCAATTTCTGTTCAACTAATACAGTATGTTACACAAACATGAGCACATTTTATGACTTTATGATCAGATCAGAAGAGATTCAGGCTCTACACTTATTTTTTGTGTGGTTTATTTCAAAGACACCAAGTCACCTGGGCAAACACCAAAACTGATAAGACATCTTAAAGCTGGAGCCATTAGCAAAGCTGCTTATCTGTGGTATTCAGTTATGTTGTTCCCGACCTCTGAGAACCTGAATGTGAACTCCAGATAGAGGCTGGTGACAGCAAAAAAACATATTTTAATAATGAATAAAAAAATCTAATAAAACCTCACGGGAATGAAACAAAGGCTGGCAGACAAGCAAAACAGACAAAAGGCAGCAGCAGAGTTGGAGCTGGTGAAGATTTATTCTGAAGATGAAACAGACGCAGGAAGTGTATCAACAAGAGTAAACATGTAAGAAACACCTTTCAGGTCAAAGAGTTCATCTAAGATCAACTTTCTGTGTTGAAAAAAAAAAACACAGTTTCTGCTTTTTTGGTCAAATCTGGAAGGTAGTTTAGCTGCTGTGAATTTCTTGAACAAGGTTGACTGCAAACTGTGAAAATAAGCTGATTAAACTTTACCACTTCATGGAAAGGTAACAAAGGCCAGTGAACACTACAGTCAAATTTAAATCTGACAAGAAAAATAACCTTTAAACAAAAATAGTAAATGAATCCTCAAATGAAACCAACCAAGTGTGACGATCGATCTATTGATTGTACCGGCGGACCTCAAGCTGTTGTTTTATTTAATGTGTTCGAAATGAGTGATTTCTTGTTTCCCAGTTTTAAAACAAGCATTTGTTAAAAAAAAGAAGAGTAGTTTTGTTTTGTTTTGGGGTTGTTTTTTTTTACAAATAAAACTTAATGAGATGACTAAACATTCATTACCTGCATCTCCACCATCAACGATTAGCTTGGTACTGAAGCTTCAAGTTGTTCTGACTTCTCTGTATAAAAATCTAATCTCACGCTGTCCCCAGTAACACGACCAGAACCGGCACGGTGACGTCCCTCTCGATGAGGCACCTCGCCGCAGACATATTTGTCTCAGCAAGGACGGTCATTTTATCCATTTGCTAATTATAGCTAAAATTTGTTCCTTTTGAGTTTTTACTCGTCTTTCAAACTTTAGCTTTAAACTAACCAAGCTGATCTTAGATATTAGTTACAGTTTTTACATTTTATTTTCTGGCTAAAATTATAATAATTTTAGCTTTAAGCTATGATTTAGATAATTTAGCTGTTAGCTATACGTACGTAGTTTTGCTAATCTTAGCTATTAGCTAGTTAAGCTAATTTTAATTTTTGGCTACACATTTGCTTATCTTAGCCTTTAGCTATGCTTTTGCTCATTTTAATACAAATCAATATAATTAATGCAATATATTAATAGTATAATATATACTTATATATTCTCTTTTTTTATTTTTATTTTTTTTACATTTAACTACTGTACAATACAGGCCTTTTTGGCAATCGTAGATTGTAATTAATATTTTGCATCTAAAAGCATTTTGCTACGGTTTTGCTATAGCTTTTAGCTACTAGTTGCTTATTTTCGCCTTGCTTTTTAGCTGTTTTAACTTAACTTTTCCGTTAATGTATTTTTTAGTTTTATAGTTTTTGTCTAAACTTGTGGTTTTTTTTAATAGTTTATTTTATTATTTGTTACTCTTTTGGTCCTGTTTGTTCTTTTCCATGTTCTCATGTTCCAATGATCTAACAGGAACTCAGAAAAACTCTAAAAACACCAAAATAAAACATCTCGCCTTCATAAAATAAATCACAGCTGCTGCGGCGTTTGTTTGATTAGACTTCCTGTGGAAATGTTCTGTAAAAAATTAACTCAAAACAGAAAATCAAAAACAATTTCACGGCTGAATTGAATTCATTTTCTCTGATTATCATGTAATATCTGCATACTTTAACTTTCTGCTCAATTAAATCTTTTAAACTAAGGTGACGTGCTTCTTGGATTCTGTGCTCGGACCATTTAGAACACTTCAGTTTCCTTCAATGTCCAGAGGACCAGACTTAGCTTTTTTAGATTTTTCTACTTGGATTATTGAGCATGCATCAGGGTATCTTACTAACAGTTACTCATATTATATATTATAAAAACACGTTCGCCCTCCTGTCATCAGCGAGTGACAGTAATGATGGTTTCAGTGTTAATCCCCCAAAAAATTCTGAAATAAAAATATCTGCTACAGTAAAAATATTTTTTACACAAATAAATAAAGAAATGTAGTTTGTGAAGTTTATGTTTGATCTTTGAAGCTTTGACCTCCTCGTTGTTTTCTCCCCTCTTTTACATCATTTCTCTGCGTGGGATTTTTGATTTATTAAAGTTCTGCCTGTAACATTTTTGAACCAATTCGAGGATATGTGTGTGAAAATGATTCTTGTATTGATTTTCTGAGGCTGACGAGGAGTTTCTGACCTCGGTTGTGGATTGTTGGGGCAACAACACAGTCAACTCCCCCAGCTAATTATTTACATATTTCACATAACTTCTGCTGCTGTGCCTCCAGGAGCACAATATGCCTTTTAGAAAGCTTCACCTGGGGGGGCGAAGTCTCTGTTTGTGTGGCTCGATGACACGAGAAATGACCGTTTTCTTCCTGTCGGTCCTCCTGAGTGAGACGTCTGTGTTTTGACAGGCTGTGGACAGAACCGTGGATTATACAGGAAGAAGAGCTCGTCTCACCGTGTCCTGAACCGCCGTTCAACCTTTGAACAATCACCGCTTCGCTGACAGGTGGAAAGAAGACGTGACTGGATTGTGCACGCATGGATGTTACAAAAAATGATCCGTATAAAACCTTTAACTTGAAGCTTTTGAAGCGACTGCTGACCGCTCTCCTCGGCTCTGTGCATATTTTAAGCAAATTAGCAAAACGTTTTGAGTTTATTTGATTAATTTCTTCGCTCACTGTCAGAATGTTCCACTGCGTCTAGATATTCTAGTCCGGTCACGGAGGAGCAGCTGCCGTCAGATCCAGCTGCAATGTCACAGATAAGAGACAGATGTGTGTGTGTCCACCCCAAACCTGACAAAAACTGAAGGCCGAGCATCGCCTGAAGGAAAGCATGTCGCCTTTGACTGACTTTCAAACCAAGATCATTTTGTGTTGAGAAATGATGAAGTCAAACCTTGAAAAGAATGCTTTGCTTGATTTAAAGTGATATCGGGAGATGTCAGCAGTGCTGGGCAGCGCTAATCCAAAAATTTGTTCCGCTATTTCTAAAACACTTATTGATTTATTTAGGTTCACAATTTCAAAAGCACCTATGTATTACCAATGCTAGCGGACGCTAATGCTAACACGCTAACCGCCATTTTGAAGAGGGCAACTGGCGAAATGATTTTTTTAATCCAGCAGATTTGACCATTTGAGCCGGTTGGGCTCGGAGGGGCCTTGTGCTATAAAGTCACTGACTTTGTGGCGCAAGGTTTTTCTGGGCTTGACCGGTTCAAATGGTCAAAAAAGAATTGTTTCGCCAGTTGCCCTCTTCAAAATGGCGGCCGCCATTTTGGGGAGGACAAATGTCGAAATAGTTTTTTTAATCCAGCAGATTTGACCATTTGAACCGGTTAAGCTCAGAAAAACCTTGTGCTATAAAGTCAGATAAGAAATATATTTTTTCTCAGCAAAGAAATAATTGTTTTTACCGTGTTTTCATGGAAAGTCCTTCTCTTCTGTGGCCGTCGCGGCCGCCATTTTGAAGAGGGCAGTGGAGAAATACTTTTAAAAATCCAGACGCGTCGCGTAGGCCGCTGAGAAACATCCATAAGTTCACCCTCCATGTTAAAAACTCTTCGTCTGACTCTTCGAAAACAAGCAATAAGGCTGCAGAGTAACACACTGGCTGCTAACTGAGAGCGCTCGCTCTAGTAAAGAGACTGAGGGGACGCTTTTTTGTCACGGACCACATCCGGCGCTGACAGGATATGGTCTGTTAGCAGTCGTCCGGGGCTCTAAATAAGTTTTTTCGGTTTTACTGATAGATAATTAGTTATTAGCGGTACTGCATTTTAAATAAAAATAGCGCAAATCCGCGTATGAATTATAAAAGTTAGTTAATCCGCTGTAAAGCTAACAGATTATTTAGCTACGCTATAAGCGGATTAGCGCATTAGCGCTCCCTAGCGGTCGAAGGCCCACCGCTGGATGTCAGGCTCAGAGTAGGGGTGATGAAAGACTCTCAGCTACTACCACAGCAAATTCTAGCTCAATATTTGTACATTTAACAGTTAAAACCACTTTTGAATTGACTGATGTGTTTAGCTGTGTTTAGCTGTGTTAATCACCTATAGTCAAGTCAAGGTTTGTTATTGTCATTTTAGCCACATGTGGTATATGTGGTGGAACGAAATTGTGTACACAGGGTCCCAGTTACATCTAACAAAAGTATGAATTGTAAAGAAAAACAGTAGTAAGATCTAAGATGTTAACTAAGAAATGCACTAAGCTCAAATAGTACAAAAACAATACGCCGAACAACAGCAGCACGAGCAGGAGTCTGTGTGAGTCTATAGATGCACATCACCCACTGAAACACAATCTTTATGTGATCAGAACTTTACTACTTCCACATTTCAAGATGGAAAATAAAACTAACAGAAACTCATCAAAGAAGCTCGCCAAACGTAGAAATCCTAACCGGGCTTTTGTCAAATCAGCTAAGAAATCAAAATTTAAAAAAAGCCACAGAAGATAAAACAAATAAAAACATTGTCTTTCTGATCTGGTACATTCAGTGGTGGGAATGGCTAAAAAGAAATAAGTTACCTTAGCTAATCGCTAAACATATTTTAAAAAATTAGCAGAAGCTAACGCTAAAGCGTGAACTTTCATCATCCATTGCTGTCGCTGTAAGACTGTCTGTAATGTGACGTTGTAAGTAAACACAACTCAAAATCACAGGTAAAGTGTCCATGTCCCGTTCAAAGGTGAGCTTTCAGAAATTAATTAGGTCCATCAGAAACAAAGAGGCAGAGCATAACTCTGTTGGGCTGAGGCAGAGCGATGCATTCAACGTGTGTCGGACGATACGTCCTCATGTCATTTACTAAAATGAATTAACTCACTTTGGTGATCCTCTTGTGGTTAACTTATTTTATAAACTAATTACAAAGTTGTTTTGTGTCACCATCAATATTCTGTCAGTAATAAATCTGTGTTAAAGTAAACATGTGTGAAATAATGTGTGAGAGTCACATCCCAGAGAGAGTGTGATTGTTGCAAAGCATGCTGGGTAGAAATTATGTGTACGATGTTTACAATGTTTCTGAGTGTGAAAATTGTTTTTTTCTGTTCTGGTTTGGCATTAAAGTCTCTGTTAGTGGCTGTAAACTGACACCATGAGTCAGACTGTTTGCAGTAGATATGGGAGGGGGGGGGCACTGTGGTAACATCTCTGGGTTGTGCTTAGTCAAAGTCAACTTTATTGTCAGAACTGCAATATGTACAGGACATACACAGGATTGAAATTGCATTTCTCTCTCAGTCCCTCGGTGCAACAGTAACCATTTAAACACTAAACAATTAATAAACAAGCATAAAATGAAATAATAAAAGTTTAGTACTGTCCTGAGTTTTTTGCATAGTAGTTTTTCATAGAAATAAGAAATATTTAGCTCGCACAGTACAGCATAGCTCTGCTCCATGCTGTGTAGAGCACTATTCTTCTGTATAATTTTAATGCGAAGAACGGTCTTTAAAACAATTGTAGACTTGAAATTACCAGATTTAAAGGTGGTATGACATGATTTTTGAACTTTGCATAAATTGGCACAACATATATATCTTTTATCATTCAACTATGTTCGTTGTTGCAAACAAAATGATAATTTAATGAAAATTCGTTTAAAAAGTGAGTTTAAAATTTGCGCTGTGTTTCTTCACGGGACATCCGGGTACTTCCGCTTGCTAATTTTGTGACGTCAGCGCAGGAATTTCAGTCTGCGGCTGCGTATAGAACGCAGATTCATTTTCTGCACGTTCGCCTATTATTATTATTTTTTTGTTTACCGGTAACGAAAAATGCCATTACATTGTGTCACATTTGGGTGTTCTAATATCATCAGTGAACAAGTGAGCCTTTTCACTTTCCCGAAAGATGAAATACTTCAAGACTGGACAAAACAAACAAAGCTGTCCCCCTCGGAGCCCCCCTCGCTCCACCTGAAGGTAAGGCAGAACCAGCTGTTTCTTGTTCAACCCCCTGAACTAACTTCGGCTTCCCAAACGGAAGACAAATCCCTCAAATCTAAACTTAGATTGCTAAATTCGTTGGTTTCTATATTGTGCGCTATTGTTATGTAAAAGGGGCGTTCTAGGAGACATTCCTGCGCTGACGTCACAAAATTAGCAAGCAGAAGTACAGTACCCGGATGTCCCGTGAAGAAACACATTATGAATTTAAAGATCCACTGACATGATTTTTCTACTATTCATCAAATTGCTCAAAATATATATATTTTATCATTTAAATATGTTAGTTTTTGCAAACAAAATGATAAATCACTTTAATTTTGCTTTAAAAGTGATTTTGAACTTCAAGCCGTGTTTAATCATGGGAAATCCGTTTACACCTGAACGCACCATCTGTGATGTAATGTCCAGAGTGAGAGGCAGAGGGCTCCAGTCTCTTCAATAGCGGACATTTTAAAACTTGACTAATTTATCAATCTAGGTGAAGATTTGAGCTATTTGTCTTCATTTTGGGAAGCAGAAAATAGTTTGGGTGATGGAACAAGAAACAACAGGATCTAATTTAGGTCTGATGCTGTATCAGACTGACCTTCATGTGGAGCTGCGCACACCGTGACAAGCTCAGAGCTCTGCCTCAACTCTGGACATTACATCACAGATGGTGCGTTCGGGTGTAAACGGATTTCCCACGATTAAACACAGCTTGAAGTTCAAAATCACTTTTAAAGCAAAATTAAAGTGATTTATCATTTTGTTTGCAAAAACTAACATATTTAAATGATAAAATATATATATTTTGAGCAATTTGATGAATAGTAGAAAAATCACGTCAGTGGATCTTTAAACTCACCTTTTAAACAAATTTTCATTAAATTATCATTTTGTTTGCAACAACAAACATAGTTGAATGATAAAAGATATATATATGTTGTGCCAATTTATGAAAAGTTAAAAAATCATGTCAGCCAACCTTTAAGTTTAGTGGAAGCTAATTATGTTAAAGACCGTGTAAAGTAAAATTAAATGTGTGTTTTGAGTTTGTCACACGGCATAAATATGTGTTATTAATCACCCATATAAATCTGACTGATTAAAAACATTGTTTACCTTATAAAATTAAGTCTCAAAAATAATGAAAAAACATAATTGTGCCCTGGTCTGAAACGCTGGGGGCGTGTCAGCGCGTGGGCGTGGTTTCAGCGCAGTACTGCGCCCGTGTCCTGCACCCTGAAGATGTTCGCGAAGGCTGGCAGCCTAATTGGAGTTCTCCAGCCCTACTCATTTGAACCTCCAGAGCCAGACTCAGACTCTGAGTCAGACAGTGACCACTGTGACGGTCGGCATCGTTCTTCACAGCCTGAGCTGTGTGTGGAGAGGCAGACAGGTGCAGCAGAGATCCAGTAAACCTGCTCTGTTTTTATCTGAGTTCTGGCTGTAACAGCAGCTCCTTTTTCCAAGAGTTACGCTGTTTTTAGTGCACAAACAACTCTGGTTTTGTTTTTAAAGTTGAGGACACAACTATAATTCATAACTCCGCTGTTATGTGTTTAATAATAAGCGCTATTTTAGAAGATGAGCGGACTCGCTGCACCCGGTCCGACCCGGTCACATCGCATGCGGGGTCTGTGTTGGTGATTAAAATATAGAGTAATCACGTTGATAACTAAGTATGCAATGGACCTGTCGCATTTTCTTAGCAAAAAAGGAGCTATAGCTATTGCTATCTGATGCTATCTGCGATTCGCGAGTGAACGGCTCCACCGAGGCGAAGAAGTAATTTATACGGCTGGAGCTGCAGGGGGTGGGGCTATACTTAAGAAGACCGCGTGACGAAACGCGGTCACATTTAAAACACGCCTAAAAAATCCTGAAACAGACATATCTTTATACACAGGTTGATCTATAACTCCAAAATTAATTGAGCTACAATTTTGAGACTTTTTACTCATTTACAACATTACAATTATGACATTTATAATGTTTATTGAAGAAAATATTGAAATTTACTTTACACGGTCTTTAAATGTTTTCAAAAGTTAGAAAAAATGCTAATCAGCTAAATGGGAAATGGGTTCTGTAATTAGTGGAACTGTGGTCACCACTGCATCCATCCCAAGGACTGAACCTCCAAACTGTGCATGTAGTGTGTGTGCAATTCAGTGCAATAAGGAAAGTTTCTGTACTGGAGAAACTAAAAAACGTCTCCACAGCAGTCCACCTACATCTGAAGGATAAGAGACACTCTGCTGAGGACAGAAATGCTCATATTTTAAACAGAGAAGACAGATGTTTGAGTGGGGGGAGGGGGGGGGAATCTCAAACAAGAAAAACAACTTTAAACAGAGGAAGTCTCAGATTTCAGCTTTCCATAACTTACAATGAAGCATTAAACCTGATATTCACCCTCATGCATGGGACCAAAACATCTCTCTGGTGAGCCAGGCTAACAGGGACCCTAATGACCCTCCATTGTGAGGGGCAGGTACTTTAATTTGTATGTGAATTAAGGTGGATTTTCTCATGCAGTTTAAAAGAAAAAGATCTTCAATTACAGACTAGAAGTCCAGGTGTTTGGTCTGTATCACGTCCTGGATGACAGAGACTCTACACCAGCATACATCCAACTTGTCTGGGAATTCTTGAGATGTTTAGCTAACAAACAGAGACAGGCAAAAACATCATCACCTGCCTGTCGGTTTCAGCAGAGGGCGATAAGAACATGCCTGCCTGCGAGACGACTCCTGAGCTCCCCGACTCAGTGACGGGTTTTTCTGCTCTCGCTCAGCCCAGTGACTCAAAAAGGAAATTGATCTTTGGGTTTCAGCTCCTGGTTTTTGGATAAATCACCACTCGCTCTGTACCACATGCCACCCTCTGATGGCCTCTCATTTTTCTTATGTTCAGGAGAACATGGTGATTTGTTCTGCGCTGTGTAAAGAAAAATAATAATAATTTTTAAATGGCAAAGTCAGCTGCCAACAAAGTCGACTTCAGATGCTTTAAAACAAAAATACAGTACCTCTCTGGACCACTTTGTTCTCCAACATAGATTGGGAAAACCTCTAACAAAAAGCCACATCTGTCGTTTTTTTCTTGTTCATGTTGTAAATTAACGGCTGTAAAGCTCCACAAGGGCAGCTCAGGATGAAAAATCTCGGGTCCGGACTTGAAGCTGGTGTTGCTACAATCAAACTGATACGTTTTATCAGTTTAATGTAAACCTCCACTTTTTTCATTCATTCATTCAACCTTTATTTAGTCAGGTAAATCTTTTGAACCTCATGGGCTCATTTACGAAAGCGACCTGCTAAAACTAAAGAAATAATGAACAGCAGTGGTAGAAAAAAAACTTTAAAATAAAAACTCTGAGAAGCTTAAGTCCCTTTCAGCCCTCGCAGAAATGAAACTGGCGTTTAATGAGCGAAACAGCCTTGAATAAAACTAAACTGAAATCAAAGCAGCAGGTCAACGATGGCGTAAAGAGGACAAAGGTGGGCCTCTTGTTTTTGTTCTTTAATGGCTTCAAACACCTGCAACGATTAAACTGAAGCTGATGTAAGAAGCATTTTTAAAGATTGCAGTTTGACTAATAAAGTCATGATGAAATCTGAAGTAACTGATCCGAAGTAATGAGAGAATCAAACGAGAGCTGTTATATAATATCCAAAATAATCACAGCATTGAAGTGTCTGTTGTTTTCCTGTTGTTTCTGTGTGTTTCAATAACAGAGGCTTCTTACTGTTTAGCGCTGTTTTAGCAGTTTATTAGAAAAGCATCCAACTCGTTAAAAAGATAGGAGCGCTTTTTTTTTTAATTAATTTAAAACTTTTTTTAAGTGCATTATTTACCAAAAGTTTCCTATAGAAAATAATTGAGATCTCTTTCATTTCTTCAAAAACAATAACTGTTTTGAAATCAGCTTCAGTGCACTGGCTCTATTTTTGTTTTCTTATGCTTCTTTAAACTCGTAGCTACTTCTCTGCTACGTTAGCTTTTAGTTAGCATTTTGATACCTAAAACAATAGCAAGAGAGAGAGGAAGAGTGTCTTGGGAGACAAAAAGTGGGTAGAAAAACACTAAATATGTTTAGAAGTACTAATAAACTTTCTTAAACAGTCTAAAACTCAGGAATGAACGTTGGCGGGCAACGTGCATCCTTTCAAAGAATAATCTCTTTATTTTACAAATGCAGTAACAGTAACAGGCTCTTTGATAACACTGCAACCAAGGACTTAAGACACTGCCTGGATGCCTCGGTGTGACTTTTAAATGAGCCGAGACAGTGAGGGGGTCAAAGCCAACCCACCTCCGTGCTTTGTTCTAAAAAACGATGTAGTAATTAGCAAAACGGTAGATGTTTTGGCTCATTAGTGTGATAAAGGGATGACATTTGATCTGTGTGACCACCAGGGGGCAGGAGTAAACATCAACAAACAGATTACAGAGGGAAGATGGATGATGACGCAGAGCAACTTTGTAGTTAATTTTAGAAAAGTTAACCACGAAGAGAATCACTAAACCAGGTTTATTCATCATGTTTTATAAACGATACAGAGGACGTCCCACACTTGTTGCGCTCCACGTTAACCCAGCTGAGTTCGGCTCAACACCTCTTTTGGTTTTGTGGCGCTCACTTTATTTCTAAAAGCCCATGTCTCTGCACCACCTGTGATTTTTGAATGTCCAGTGGCAGAATCAAGACACACTGGTCTAAAAGACTCCCGTGGTCATTAACGGTGAGGCTGTCGATGTGGTGCATCAATATAAATATCTGGGAACTGTTCTTGATGACAAACTGATCTTTGAACCCCGTGTGAATTCACTTTGTAAGAAGACCCACCAGAAAATGTATTTTTTTATCTGAAGCTCTGTGGTTTAACATTTATTCTACTTTTATGTGAATATTTTATTCATGTTTTACTGAGTCTCTTAAGTTTTACCTTCATCCGTTCGTTTGGACTTTTGACTTGCAAAAACAGGAACAAACTCTCGGATGTTGTCAGGATGTGCATCAAAACTGCTGGCATAGCCCTACAGAACCTCAGTGAACTACATCAGGCTCCCCAGATGTAGGACAAACAGACTGAAAAACTAATTTGTCTCTGTAGCGACCAGGCTTCTCAACAAACAGTGATGATTTCTGTTATTTTAATGTCTCAGTGTCTTGTCTAGTATACTGTAGATGTTTTATGTGTCTTCTAACTGTGAAACAAATTTCCCCTTGGGGATAAAAAAAATTATTTAGCTTGAACTTGGTCTGTGGGGCCATTTTGCAGAAGTGTTAGCCTAAAATAAATATGGTAAGATCAATTTTTAAAAATCCTTCAGATCCTTATAAAGCAAATCCTGCTCTATATCAGGTGAAACAAATCAACATAAATGATTGAAATTATATTTATTATTAGCTTGCATACACCTGCTTCTAACTGGCATTTGAGATTTTTTTTTTTAAACTAGACTTTTTATTTCGACAATGCATCTAGCTCGTGACATTCAACCTGGACGGATCCTGATCACTGTCCGTAAAGGGTTAAACTCCCAGGTACGCCGAGGAAAGCCGAGTGCTAAAACGCGTCTCTTCTTGTTGCCGTTCGTCTATTTACAGTCACTATGAAACATTATTCGTAAGTGTTGACGGATTCACCTGAATTACAGGAGCGTTCCACGTCTGTAAAAGTAATGATTTATTGATGTGGGCTGCCAGAGAGGAGGGGAACTCCTGACCTCATCGTTCCTCCTTTTTCAACCGTTCTCTCAAGTTTATCTGAGATGAGACGCACCGGAGAGAGAGGAGGAGATGGAAGCAGATGAAACAAAGAGGGAAAGCTCAACCTCCTTATGATTCTTTGGCATGAACACACACGACCCAAAGATACTGTAATCCTCCATCAGGAGGACTGACATTTATACACACACACAGGTTTGTTTTGCTATCTTTATGGGGCCATTGCATTGACTTCCATTCATTTTTCATTCATTTCTACAGCCTAACCCTGACCTTTACCCTAAACCTAACCATTACCAATACATACCGTACCCTAAACTTAACACATCCTCAATTCACACCTTAGTCCTAAACCTAACCCCTAACCCACCAACGGGACTTCTTATGGGGCCCGGGCTTTGGGCCCCATAAGGAGCAGTTGGTCCTCACAATGTAGTATAAATGGGAAAAATTGGCCTTACAAAGTAGCATAAACAAGGACACACACACACACAGATCAATACTCATGAGCAGAGGTACAAAGTAGGGCGTGTTAACCAACAGTGGTTTCAATATTGAAAACATATTTAGAGAAACGTTGTAATTTTGAGAGCATCGCTTTATTTGTCTGACTGCTCGAGACCCAGTGAAGGATTTAGACACTTGAACGCACCGCAGGTACAGCATCAAGGTGTGGTGACTGATCTGGAAAACGACTGCGCTCAGCGTGACCAGGCGTGAATTGTTTTCATTAAAAAGGCTTTTATTCCTGCCTTCATCAGACAGATGAAATCATTTATCTTCCACAGCTGCTAACCGTCAGAGCGTGACGCAAATAAAACACCTCCCAGAGGAAGACAGGAATGTGAAGGGCAACCATGCGCATCGTTTCCTGCTGTCGGCAAGAGGTGGCGGTGGCTGATGTCCACCTGTTGTTTCACATCAAGGCTTCTCCTCAACCTGCTTTTCCTCTGCTAGACAGGAGGTTTGGCTGAAAAGTGAGGAGTTGTGACCGCTCTGTGGGACGAAAGAGCCGAAGAAACTGAGCGTGACGACACAAATCACCTGCACGCCACGGGAAGGCGGACAGGTGACCACAGAACATTTGTCAGGTCTCAGGATCTGGTACAGAGAGAGAGAGAGATGGACAGGAAGAAAAATGTGGCCTGAAAATGAACAAAAACTGAAAATGATGTTTGTTCTGAGAAAATACAGGAGGAATGCTGAGAGCTGAGCATCTTTACTGACATTTGAAAGACACCACTGGGTTGGTAAAACCAAGACAAGCAGACTAGAGGCTTAAATGAGCTTAATGCGAGCTAAAAAGAGCTGAACAAAAGATCAAATTAGCTTGGAGGCAAAAACAGGTTAACAAAAGCTAAATGAAACTAAATGGACTAACATGAGTAGAGTATATTGAAAGTGGCATATCTAGAGCTGAAATGGGCAAAAAAACAACAACAAAAAAACAAGCTGAAATAAATAGTCCAAAACAAACAGAAAATTAGGGTTTTATCTGCTCAAATGAGCAAAAGGGAATATGGGGTACCAGGCCCATTGATATGGGCTGTTAGGTCCCTGTACGACCGGTGTCAGAGCTTGGTCCGCATTGCCGGCAGTAAGTCAGGCTCGTTTCCGGTGAGAGTTGGACTCCGCCAAGGTTGCCCTTTGTCACCGATTCTGTTCATAACTTTTATGGACAGAATTTCTAGGCGCAGCCAAGGTGTTGAGAGGATCCGTTTTGGTGGCCTTAGAATCGCTTCTCTGTTTTTTGCAGATGATGTGGTCCTATTGGCTTCATCAGATCGTGATCTACAGCTTTCACTGGAGCGGTTTGCAGCCGAGTGTGATGCGGCCGGGATGAGGATCAGTTCCTCCAAATCCGAGGCCATGGTCTTGAGCCGGAAAAGGGTAGCATGCCCTCTCCGGGTCGGGGAGGAGGTCCTGCCCCAAGTGGAGGAGTTTAAGTATCTCGGGGTCTTGTTCACGAATGAGGGAAAACTGGAGCGTGAGATCGATAGGCGGATAGGTGCAGCATCCGCAGTGAAGCGGGCGCTGTACCGGTCTGTCGTGGTGAAGAGAGAGCTGAGTCGAAAGGCAAAGCTCTCAATTTACCGATCGATCTACGTTCCCACCCTCATCTATGGTCATGAGCTTTGGGTTGTGACCGAAAGAACGAGATCTCGGATACAAGCGGCTGAAATGAGTTTTCTCCGCAGGGTGTCTGGACTCTCCCTTAGAGATAGGGTGAGAAGCTCAGTCATCCGGGAGGGACTCGGAGTAGAGCCGCTGCTTCTCCACATCGAGAGGAGCCAGTTGAGGTGGCTCGGGCATCTGGTTAGGATGCCTCCTGGACGCCTCCCTGGTGAGGTGTTCCGGGCATGTCCCACCGGGAGGAGACCCAGAGGAAGACCCAGGACACGCTGGAGGGACTATGTTTCTCGGCTGGCCTGGGAACGCCTTGGGATTCCCCCAGAGGAGCTGCTCCAAGTGGCTGGGGAGAGGGAAGTCTGGGCCTCCCTACTTAGGCTGCTACCCCCGCGACCCGACCCCGGATAAGCTGACGAAAATGGATGGATGGATGGATGGATGAGCAAAATGGCTAAAATAAGCTAAACTAGCAGACAGTTTGAAACCCCATTCATAAGACCAGCTCTCTATTTGATTAATTGCTTTTCTAATGCTTTTAACAACATGTGGAACATTTCTCCCCCTCATACATATTGCTCCATCATCTGCATATAGTGCTGATTTGATGCCTCTGTCAAGATTTGCAAAGATATCGTTAATCATTATGTTGAATAAAACTGGACTAATTACACTCCCTTCAGGGGTGCCATTTTCCACTTTGAAGACTCTTGATAATTCACCCCCAACTTTAACTCTTATTGACCTATCCTTAAAGAAGCTGGCAATCCAGTTATATATCCTCCCGTCTATTCCCATTTGATCTAGTTTTATTAACAGTCCTTCCCTCCACATAGAATCATATGCTTTTTCTATGTCAAAGAATACTATAATCATAATTTCTTTCATTTTCAGTGTTTTTTCTATATCAGTACACACTCTTACTAGAGCATCTACTGTGGACCTGCCAGTTCTAAAACCACATTGATATTTATTTATAAGTTCTCTTTTTTCCAGAACATACTTTAATCTACTAACTAATATTTTCTCCATCAGTTTACATAGATGGGATGTTAATGCTATGGGTCTGTAGTTGTCTGCGCATGATGGATCCTTCCCTGGTTTATTAAATGGTAGAATTATGGCTCGTTTCCAACTCTTTGGGACAGTTCCTTCTTCCCATATTTTATTGAACAGTTTTAATATAATATTTAATGTTATTTCTGGAAGATTTCTAAACATAACATAGCATAGGTTATCTTCTCCTGGAGCTGAGTAACCTGTGTCTTTTAACGCCATTTTGATTTCTTTCATAGTTATATGGTCATCAAGTGTTGACATGGATTTATTTTTCTTCTGTCCTACATCATTGAATGTTTTGAGTTTTTGTTCTTTCTGCTGTCTGTGAAGTTGTTCCAGATGTTCTCCACTGTGGGTTGCAGCAAACGCCTCACCAAGAGAATCAGCCTTGTCTTTATTTGAAACCATTATCTCTTTATTTTTAATCAGTGCTGGAATTTTAAGTTCGCTTCTTTTCTCACTCATTTTCTTAAAGACAGAAACAAATCAGTCAGCTGAAGAAGATTTTAAAGAAACTGTTAGCACAAAAAAAACCTGTCCAGATGACCTGACTGAAAATTGTTGGATTGTATACTGTACCTGGAACCCCTCCATGGGCTCACCACCTGTGGGAGAGGCCAAAGGGGTCGGGTGCAATGTGAGATGGGTGGTGGCCGAGGGCGGGGACCCTGGCGGTCTGATCCTCGGCTACAGAAGCTGGCCATTGGGACATGGAATGTCACCTCTCTGGTGGGGAAGGAGCCTGAGCTAGTGTGTGAGGTTGAGAGGTTCCGACTAGAAATAGTCGGACTCACCTCAACGCATGGCTCTGGCTCTGGAACCAGTTTCCTTGAGAGGGGTTGGACACTCTTCCACTCTGGAGTTGCCCCTGGTGAGAGGCGCCGAGCAGGAGTGGGCATACTGGTTGCCCCCCATCTTGGTGCCTGTACGTTGGGGTTCACCCCGGTGAACGAGAGGGTAGCCTCCCTTCGCCTACGTGTGGGGGGACGGGCTCTGACTGTTGTTTGTGCCTATGCACCAAACGGCAGCTCAGACTACCCACCCTTTTTGGAGTCCTTGGAGGGGGTATTGGAGAGTGCGCCTCCTGGGGACTCCCTTGTTCTACTGGGGGACTTCAACGCTCACGTGGGCAATGACAGTGAGACCTGGAGGGGTGTGGTTGGGAGGAACGGCCCCCCTGATCTGAACCAGAGTGGTGTTCTGTTATTGGACTTCTGTGCTCGTCATGGATTGTCCATAACGAACACCATGTTTAAGCATAAGGGTGTCCATATGTGCTCTTGGCACCAGGACACCCTAGGTCGCAGTTCGATGATCGACTTTGTTGTCGTCTCATCTGATCTGCGGCCGCATGTCTTGGACACTCGGGTGAGGAGAGGGGCGGAGCTGTCAACTGACCACTACCTGGTGGTGAGTTGGCTCCGATGGTGGGGGAGGATGCCGGTCAGACCTGGCAGACCCAAACGTATTGTGAGGGTCTGCTGGGAACGTCTGGCAGAGTCTCCCGTAAGACGGAGCTTTAACTCCCACCTCCGGGAGAGCTTTGAACACGTTCCGAGGGAGGCGGGGGACATGGAGTCCGAGTGGGCCGTGTTCCGCGCCTCTATTGTCGAGGCAGCTTATCGGAGCTGTGGCCGCAAGGTTGTTGGTGCTTGTCGTGGTGGCAACCCTCGAACCCGGTGGTGGACACCGGCAGTGAGGGATGCTGTCAGGCTGAAGAAGGAGTCCTATTGGGCCTTTTTGGCTTGTGGGACCCCGGAAGCAGCTGATAGGTACCGGCAGTCCAAGCGGCATGCGGCTCGGGTGGTTGCTGAGGCAAAAACTCGGGCGTGGGAGGAGTTCGGAGAGGCCATGGAGAATGACTTCCGTACGGCTTCGAGGCGATTCTGGTCCACCATCCGGCGTCTCAGGGGGGGAAAGAGGTACGCGACCAACACCATTTATGGTGGGGGTGGCGTGCTGCTGACCTCAACTCGGGATGTTGTGAGTCGGTGGGCGGAATACTTCGAAGACCTCCTCAATCCTACTGGCACGTCTTCCACTGAGGAAGCGGAGCCTGGGGACTTTGGGTCGGGTTCTCCGATCTCTGGTGCTGAGGTCGCCGAGGTGGTTAAAAAGCTCCGCGGTGGCAAGGCTCCGGGGGTGGATGAGATTCGCCCGGAGTTCCTTAGGGCTCTGGATGTTGTAGGGTTGTGTTGGCTTACGCGACTCTGCAATATCGCGTGGACATCGGGGGCAGTTCCCTTGGATTGGCAGACTGGGGTGGTGGTTCCCCTATTCAAAAAGGGGGACCGTAGGGTGTGTTCCAACTATAGGGGGATCACACTCTTAAGCCTCCCTGGTAAGGTCTATTCAGGGGTTCTGGAGAGGAGGGTCCGTCGGATAGTCGAACCTCGGATTCAGGAGGAGCAGTGTGGTTTTCGTCCTGGTCGTGGAACACTGGACCAGCTCTACACCCTCAACAGGGTCCTGGAGGGTGCGTGGGAGTTTGCCCAACCAGTTTACATGTGCTTTGTGGACTTGGAGAAGGCATTCGACCGCGTCCCTCGGGGGGTTCTGTGGGGGGTACTCCGGGAGTATGGGGTACCAGGCCCATTGATATGGGCTGTTAGGTCCCTGTACGACCGGTGTCAGAGCTTGGTCCGCATTGCCGGCAGTAAGTCAGGCTCGTTTCCGGTGAGAGTTGGACTCCGCCAAGGTTGCCCTTTGTCACCGATTCTGTTCATAACTTTTATGGACAGAATTTCTAGGCGCAGCCAAGGTGTTGAGAGGATCCGTTTTGGTGACCTTAGAATCGCTTCTCTGTTTTTTGCAGATGATGTGGTCCTACTGGCTTCATCAGTTCGTGATTTACAACTTTCACTGGAGCGGTTTGCAGCCGAGTGTGATGCGGCCGGGATGAGGATCAGTTCCTCCAAATCCGAGGCCATGGTCTTGAGCCGGAAAAGGGTAGCATGCCCTCTCCGGGTCGGGGAGGAGGTCCTGCCCCAAGTGGAGGAGTTTAAGTATCTCGGGATCTTGTTCACGAATGAGGGAAAACTGGAGCGTGAGATCGATAGGCGGATAGGTGCAGCGTCCGCAGTGAAGCGGGCGCTGTACCGGTCTGTCGTGGTGAAGAGAGAGCTGAGTCAAAAGGCAAAGCTCTCAATTTACCGATCGATCTACGTTCCCACCCTCATCTATGGTCATGAGCTTTGGGTTATGACCGAAAGAACAAGATCTCGGATACAAGCGGCTGAAATGAGTTTTCTCCGCAGGGTGGCTGGACTCTCCCTTAGAGATAGGGTGAGAAGCTCAGTCATCCGGGAGGGACTCGGAGTAGAGCCGCTGCTTCTCCACATCGAGAGGAGCCAGTTGAGGTGGCTCGGGCATCTGGTTAGGATGCCTCCTGGACGCCTCCCTGGTGAGGTGTTCCGGGCATGTCCCACCGGGAGGAGACCCAGAGGAAGACCCAGGACGCGCTGGAGGGACTATGTTTCTCGGCTGGCCTGGGAACGCCTTGGGATTCCCCCGGAGGAGCTGCTCCAAGTGGCTGGGGAGAGGGAAGTCTGGGCCTCCCTACTTATGGTGTAGTCACACCGAACAGCGTTTTGGCAGCAGGAGCGTCCAGTTTACATGTAAAGTCAATGGTGGACGCGCTTCCAGCCACGTCTTGGCGTCGGGCGTCACGTCGCGTGCGTGTTGAGCGTGCTGGGAAGCGTTTTTCCGTGCACGTGAACCGGCTTCAGCCTCCAAACCGCGCATTCAACATGCTGAAGATTTCGCGGTTCAAACTTTCAAACGCCGCTCAACTCTCCCTGATTGGTTGGTGTGTCAACCAATCAGGGAGAGTCGGGTGGAGAAGAGAGGGGGAGAAGAGAGGAGGAGAAGAGACGGGGAGAGTCCCCCTATGTGACGCGGAAACGAGGGTGCGCGCGCACTATGTGACGTATTGTTTGTTGGTCACAGAAAAGACCCGCGAGGTCGTGTACTATGGAAGAGAAACTCATTGTAGCTGTGTGTTCGCGACAAGTCCTTCACGACCAGTCAAGTCTGCTCAACAGAGACGGAAATAAAAAGCTCCTCGCCTGGCGGAGTGCGCAGGACTCTGTGCGCAGGACTCTGTATACCGGTAAGCTCCTCCCACACACCCAGCAGCTGTTTCGCGTTCTGGCGTTCTGGTCCAAGTAGGTCTGGACACCAAGTGCGTCCACTTGCGTGCGTGAGGAGCTTTTTGGAGGTTGAAAAGCTGTTCGGTGTAACCACACCATTAGGCTGCTACCCCCGCGACCCGACCCCGGATAAGCTGAAGAAGATGGATAGATGGATGGATGGATGGATGTATACCTGGATTACTGTGCATGGACTTTGTTGGTTTGAAGGAACTGAAGAGATCTGACAGTATTTTTGAAAAGTATAAAAGTTGCAAAGACAAAAGTCATAGCTCCCATCTGCTAAATGAGCAAAATGTTTAATATATTATGAACAGCTAAAATAGTACAAAGTACACAGAAGTAGTGTGATTACAAAAACAGTCAGGGAAATAATGACAATTTTAATGCGAGTTACGTTGAGGTCAAAGCTTCTAAAAAAACAACACAAATAACATAAATCAACTCACTTTAGCTGAATTATTGTTACATTTAAGATCAATTAATCTGCTTAATCTTTTCCTTTGTGTCCATCCATCCATCCATCCATCCGTTTTCGTCCGCTTATCCGGGGTCGGGTCGCGGGGGTAGCAGCCTAAGTAGGGAGGCAATTAAACAAGCGATGGTGGACGCACCGGTCTGCGGGATTTGTTTGACCCCTCTCCGGTTGGGGGATGGGCATGGTCTGTGTCCCTGTAATGGCTGAATTAAACAATGTCAAAGCAAGCCTGAAAACGGTTGCAATTAAACAATATGAAAAAGCAGGCTAAACACTGCTGCAATCAAGCAATATCAAAAGTAAGCCTGAAATGGCTGAATTAAACAATGTCAAAGCAAGCCTGAAAACGGTTGCAATTAAACAATATGAAAAAGCAGCCTTAACACGGCTGCAATCAAGCAATATCAAAAGTAAGCCTGATCAAAAGTAAGCCTGAATGGCTGAATTAAACAATGTCAAAGCAAGCCTGAAAACGGTTGCAATTAAACAATATGAAAAAGCAGCCTAAACACGGCTGCAATCAGACAATACCAAAAACAAGCCTGAAAACGGCTGATACACAGGCAAGCCGAACACGGAGGTTGGCTTGCCGTGTCATCACAGAAAAAAATCGACGCGGAAGCGAACGCGCCACCGTCCCGTCGATGAAAGCAAGAAAGAAACAACTCACCAATCGTAGGTCAAAGCTGTGATAAGGTAAAGCTCGCGCAGCCTCTGGAGGGTGAGAAAATCCTCACAGCTCCGACCGCAGTCGCGAGACTAACAGCGACAAGCTAACAGTCTTACCACCGAAGCAACCTGCATGTGAGAAGATGAAAAGAGACTGGGCTACCGGTGTCACGTGCCTATATAGACTCACCGGTATCCCCGGGGGTCACACGTGACTATGTTGGTATAAATTCTCGACCTGTGCATGCGCAAGAGCGATATCCAATGATGTTAAGCACCGCCTCTGGCGGTCAGTAGGGATGAAATAGAAACATGTTTTCTCACCACTTCTTTGATTCATTTTGTCCAGCTGTCGACTTTGCAATTGTATTGAACGCCTTTTTTGATCTGTGTCCATGTCCAACCAGAGCCATTGTGTAGTTGGTGCTTTTAATCAGTTTTCAGTTAAATTAATTCAATCCAAGTCTATAACAGTCACAAAATGTCACCAAAATCACCCTGTCCCTCTAAAATCTTTGAGAAAATCGCAAAAGTGTATTGAATTGTATCGTTTGCGGAATATCGCAATATATATCGTATCGTGAGCAGAATATCGTGTATCGTATCGTGAGATTACTGTATCACTACAGCCCTAATAATTAGTAAGAAAATAAACAGTATGTTTTCACTTGTTCAAGAAAAAACAGTGTTGTGTTCAAATTTTACAAATAAGCACCATATATCAACGCTGTTGCCTCCTCCTGATCTGATCTCGTGCCGAGGATCATGGGCCAATCTCGGTGTCTGACTCTAACAGAAGCAAATCTGTCGTCTAATTTAAAAAACATAAATCAAACCCTGTCGTTTACATAAATCCCCCTCTTCTGTTTCCTTCTTTTCCAGTTCTGTGGGGAGAAAACCATGACGGCAGTGGTGGTGAAAAGCCTCCCATGAATCAGCTGCGTTGCAGCTGTAAACAAAGTAAATGTCGATCAGAGCCGGAGTGTTTGGGTTAAATCATCCTGCCGTGTCCGTCTCTGGCGGGAAGGTGTGCCAAGAGGTTGATTGTTACGAGCAGGCGGACAAACGAGGCTGGACAAAGACGTGTTTTTGGACGCTGCTCCGTCTCTCTGGACGTGCCAAGATTCCCAGAAGACAAAGGCCTCATTCAATGTGTCTCCTTTATGACGTGTAAGGTTTCATTTATCCATTTTGTTTTGGTTCAGAGCTTTTCCCTGAGCATCCTTTTTGTTCCCTTTAACTACACAGTAAAACAAGAGGGCTTCTCATTCTTCAGACACGAAAAACAGCAGGTGCCTTAATTCAAACCAAACTGGATTATTATACCATAATTTTATAGAAATTATTGGTAATATCATAATATTGCTGTCAGACAGCTGTGAAGCGTGAACTGCAAAGTTGATGCATAAACAAATACTAAAAACTAGGACAATAAAAACCAGTAAATAAATAAATAAAAATACAGAAAAAGATATTTGACTTGTAATGGTATTATTCAGAAGTTTCATGTCCGACCTGCCTGGACATGTCCACAAGAAGAGAAGTGGTGACAAAGTGAAGAGGTGGATAACACGAAAGGTACAGCTAAAGAGTCCAGAAGAACATCCAAAGAGATTAAAGGTGAACTACAAGGCCAAAGGTCATCAGGGTCAGATCTCAAAATCAATCAATCAATCAACTTTATTTCTATAGCACATTTAAAAACCACAGGGTTAACCAAAGTGCTGTACAATAAGACGCTGGTGAAGATTCTCAGTCGTCCAGGACATGATAAATCAAAAAAGGCGTTCAATACAGAACAATAAGACAAAAGAAAAGTTAATTAAAATGATAAAAACATATAAAGCATTAAAAAAAACATATATATTCCAGTTTTCCTGCAGATGTGTTAAAACAACGTAAAAGATAAGATCAGGTGTTAAAAGCCAAAGAAGTGTGTTTTTAAAAGAGATTTAAAAACAGAAAGAGAGGAGGCCTGTCTGACACTAGGGATGCACCGATACCAGATTTTTGAAAACCGAGTACAAGTACTTACATTAAAGTACTTGCCGATACCAAGTACCGATACAAGTACTAATTAATATTTTTTTAAATCATTCTAATTAACTTAAACTGTTTATTTTCATTAGACACTTCAAACATAAATAAACAAAGTACATTACTATTGGTAATCTGTAAAGTATGTCCAAACTTGTACAAAAAAATAAAATGTTTTACATTTGAACTCTTACATAGTCTTTTTAACAAACAGCCTCACCACATCTTTCACCTAAATGTGAATTAAATTAACTGTACAAAAATAAAATAATGGCTTGGCAAATAATAGTACATATCTGTAAAGTATGTCCAAACTTGTACAAAAAAATCTAACAAAATGTTTTACATTTTAACTTACAGAATCTTTTAAACAGACAGCCTTGCCACATCTTTCACCTAAATGTGAATTAAATTAACTGTACAAAAATAAAATAATGGCTGGCCAAATTATATATCTGTATATATCTGTAAAGTGTGTTTAGGTCTGGTGTAAGAATGTGAGGGGCATCCTAACCCATCCTAACACTTTAAAACAATTTAAAACATTTATAAAAAATTAATTTCTTACTTTGAGCGCAGCTTCTCTCATCTCTTAGCTCTGCCGCGTTACATCCGAGGTCCCCAGCTTTCTGCAGCACCACGCAGTCCAAACTGTTTACAGGAAGGACTGTTAGTATGCTAACTTCATACATTTGGAGCCAGAAAAATATTTAATAAACTTACCGAAAGCCGTTTCTCCACGGTGTTCGTTCATCCAAACAAGCTGCCCACGTTAGCTGTTGTTAGCCCCCGCCAGGTTAGGCCTGTGATCGTTAGCGCTCGTTAGCGTGTAGCACATCCAAAAAAGCCTGTCGGAGCTGCTTCTCCACGTCGTCTTCTTCTTCTTCTTTTTTTTATGTGGCTGGCGTTTAGTCTGTTGCGCGATTCCGCCGCCTACTGGTTGCACAAACTGAGCGAAATGAAACTGGTATCGGGTCCTGTAGTATCGGAGCACTTTTATGAGTACGAGTAAACGCACATGGTATCGACGCGATACCCGATACTGGTATCGGTATCGGTGCATCCCTATCTGACACTCAACTGTAAGTTGTTCCACAGCCTGGGAGCAACGACAGGCAACAAAAGGCCAAAATGGACATAGACAAGACACAAAATGTCTGGGAGAACGTCCTCTGGACAGATGAGAAAACACTGAAGCGTTTCGGCAACAAGTCCCATAAGCTCTGTGTTCAGTGCCAGAACTGAAACAAAGAACAGAAGCCTGTACCTGCAGAGGAACCTGGATCTGAATCTACGCAGGGTGCAATCAAACCTCAAGACAATCAGGCCTTCTGGAGTGAAGTGTGCCACCCAGAAAGCTCAGTCTCAGTCTGACGTCATGGGTCTTCAAACAGGATGATGACTTGAAACACAGCTAAAGACACGAGTATGGATCAGAACCAAACACTGGACCGTTCTGAAGTGTCCTTCTGAGCACAAATCTAAATCCTAATGAACATCTGAGGAAAGAGCTGAAACATCTGGAGAAGAACCTTCAAACCTGAGACAGCTGGAGCTGTTTGTTCATGAGGAGTGGACCAAAACATCTATGGACAGGAGGACCAATACACCTGTGGACAGGAGTACCAGGACACCTGTAGACAGGAGGACCAAGACACCTGTAGACAGGAGTACCAGGACACCTGTAGACAGGTGGATCAGGACACCTGTAGACAGGTGGATCAGGACACCTGTAGACAGGAGTACCAGGACACCTGTAGACAGGTGGATCAGGACACCTGTAGACAGGAGTACCAGGACACCTGTGGACAGGTGGATCAGGACACCTGTAGACAGGAGTACCAGGACACCTGTGGACAGGTGGATCAGGACACCTTTAGACAGGAGGACCAGGACACCTGTGGACAGGTGGATCAGGACACCTGTGGACAGGAGTACCAGGACACCTGTGTACAGGTGGATCAGGACACCTTTAGACAGGAGGACCAGGACACCTGTGGACAGTTGGATCAGGACACCTGTGGACAGGTGGATCAGGACACCTGTGGACAGGTGGATCAGGACACCTGTAGACAGGTGGATCAGGACACCTGTAGACAGGAGTACCAGGACACCTGTGGAAAGGTGGATCAGGACACCTGTAGACAGGAGGACCAGGACACCTGTAGACAGGTGGATCAGGACACCTGTAGACAGGAGTACCAGGACACCTGTGGACAGGTGGATCAGGACACCTGTAGACAGGAGTACCAGGACACCTGTGGACAGGTGGATCAGGACACCTTTAGACAGGAGGACCAGGACACCTGTGGACAGGTGGATCAGGACAACTGTGGACAGGAGTACCAGGACACCTGTGTACAGGTGGATCAGGACACCTTTAGACAGGAGGACCAGGACACCTGTAGACAGGAGGACCAGGACACCTGTAGACAGGAGGACCAGGACACCTGTAGACAGGAGGACCAGGACACCTGTAGACAGGAGTACCAGGACACCTGTGGACAGGTGGATCAGGACACCTGTAGACAGGAGGACCAGGACACCTGTAGACAGGAGTACCAGGACACCTGTAGACAGGAGGACCAGGACACCTGTAGACAGGAGGACCAGGACACCTGTAGACAGGAGTACCAGGACACCTGTAGACAGGTGGATCAGGACACCTGTAGACAGGAGTACCAGGACACCTGTAGACAGGAGGACCAGGACACCTGTAGACAGGTGGATCAGGACACCTGTAGACAGGAGTACCAGGACACCTGTGGACAGGAGGACCAGGACACCTGTAGACAGGAGTACCAGGACACCTGTAGACAGGTGGATCAGGACACCTGTAGACAGGAGTACCAGGACACCTGTAGACAGGAGGACCAGGACACCTGTAGACAGGTGGATCAGGACACCTGTAGACAGGAGTACCAGGACACCTGTAGACAGGAGGACCAGGACACCTGTAGACAGGTGGATCAGGACACCTGTAGACAGGAGTACCAGGACACCTGTGGACAGGAGGACCAGGACACCTGTAGACAGGAGTACCAGGACACCTGTAGACAGGTGGATCAGGACACCTGTAGACAGGAGTACCAGGACACCTGTAGACAGGTGGATCAGGACACCTGTAGACAGGAGTACCAGGACACCTGTGGACAGGTGGATCAGGACACCTGTAGACAGGAGTACCAGGACACCTGTAGACAGGAGGACCAGGACACCTGTAGACAGGTGGATCAGGACACCTGTAGACAGGAGTACCAGGACACCTGTGGACAGGTGGATCAGGACACCTGTAGACAGGAGTACCAGGACACCTGTAGACAGGAGGACCAGGACACCTGTAGACAGGAGTACCAGGACACCTGTAGACAGGAGGACCAGGACACCTGTAGACAGGAGTACCAGGACACCTGTAGACAGGTGGATCAGGACACCTGTAGACAGGAGTACCAGGACACCTGTAGACAGGAGGACCAGGACACCTGTAGACAGGTGGATCAGGACACCTGTAGACAGGAGTACCAGGACACCTGTGGACAGGTGGATCAGGACACCTGTGGACAGGTGGATCAGGACACCTTTAGACAGGTGGATCAGGACACCTGTAGACAGGAGTACCAGGACACCTGTAGGCAGGAGTACCAGGACACCTGTGGACAGGTGGATCAGGACACCTTTAGACAGGTGGATCAGGACACCTGTAGACAGGAGGACCAGGACACCTGTAGACAGGTGGATCAGGACACCTGTAGACAGGTGGATCAGGACACCTGTAGACAGGAGTACCAGGACACCTGTGGACAGGTGGATCAGGACACCTTTAGACAGGTGGATCAGGACACCTGTAGACAGGAGTACCAGGACACCTGTAGACAGGAGGACCAGGACACCTGTAGACAGGTGGATCAGGACACCTTTAGACAGGTGGATCAGGACACCTTTAGACAGGTGGATCAGGACACCTTTAGACAGGAGGACCAGGACACCTGTAGACAGGAGGACGAGGACACCTGTAGACAGGTGGATCAGGACACCTGTAGACAGGTGGATCAGGACACCTGTAGACAGGAGGACCAGGACACCTGTAGACAGGTGGATCAGGACACCTGTAGACAGGTGGATCAGGACACCTGTAGACAGGAGTACCAGGACACCTGTGGACAGGTGGATCAGGACACCTGTAGACAGGAGTACCAGGACACCTGTGGACAGGAGTACCAGGACACCTGTGGACAGGTGGATCAGGACACCTTTAGACAGGTGGATCAGGACACCTGTAGACAGGAGGACCAGTACACCTGTGGACAGGTGGATCAGGAAACCTTTAGACAGGAGGACCAGGACACCTGTAGACAGGAGGACCAGGACACCTGTGGACAGGTGGATCAGGACACCTTTAGACAGGAGGACCAGGACACCTGTGGACAGGTGGATCAGGATGTCTGTAGACAGGAGTACCAGGACATCTGTGGACAGGTGGATCAGGACACCTTTAGACAGGAGGACCAGGACACCTGTGGACAGGTGGATTAGGATGTCTGTAGACAGGAGGACCAGGACACCTGTAGACAGGTGGATCAGGACACCTGTAGACAGGAGTACCAGGACACCTGTAGACAGGTGGATCAGGATGTCTGTAGACAGGAGGACCAGGACACCTGTGGACAGGTGGATCAAGATGTCTGTAGACAGGAGTACCAGGACACCTGTAGACAGGAGGACCAGGACACCTGTGGACAGGTGGATCAGGATGTCTGTAGACAGGAGGACCAGGTCACCTGTGGACAGGTGGATCAAGATGTCTGTAGACAGGAGGACCAGGACACCTGTAGACAGGAGGACCAGGACACCTGTGGACAGGAGGACCAGGACACCTGTGGACAGGAGGACCAGGACACCTGTGGACAGGTGGATCAGGATGTCTGTAGACAGGAGGACCAGGACACCTGTAGACAGGAGGACCAGGACACCTGTGGACAGGAGGACCAGGACACCTGTGGACAGGAGGACCAGGACACCTATGAACAGGAGGACCAGGACACCTGTGGACAGGAGTACCAGGACACCTGTGGACAGGTGGATCAGGATGTCTGTAGACAGGAGGACCAGGTCACCTGTGGACAGGTGGATCAGGATGTCTGTAGACAGGAGGACCAGGACACCTGTAGACAGGAGGACCAGGACACCTGTGGACAGGAGGACCAGGACACCTGTGGACAGGAGGACCAGGACACCTGTGAACAGGAGGACCAGGACACCTGTGGACAGGAGGACCAGGACACCTGTGGACAGGTGGATCAGGATGTCTGTAGACAGGAGGACCAGGACACCTGTGAACAGGAGGACCAGGACACCTGTAGACAGGTGGATCAGGATGTCTGTAGACAGGAGGACCAGGTCACCTGTGGACAGGTGGATCAGGATGTCTGTAGACAGGAGGACCAGGACACCTGTAGACAGGAGGACCAGGACACCTGTGGACAGGAGGACCAGGACACCTGTGGACAGGAGGACCAGGACACCTGTGGACAGGTGGATCAGGATGTCTGTAGACAGGAGGACCAGGACACCTGTGGACAGGTGGATCAGGATGTAGACAGGAGTACCAGGACACCTGTGAACAGGAGGACCAGGACACCTGTAGACAGGAGGACCAGGACACCTGTGGACAGGAGGACCAGGACACCTGTGGACAGGAGGACCAGGACACCTGTGGACAGGTGGATCAGGATGTCTGTAGACAGGAGGACCAGGACACCTGTAGACAGGAGGACCAGGACACCTGTGAACAGGAGGACCAGGACACAGTGATGCAGTAACTCTGGTGTTTCTTTAGTCTTTCCGCCCGGAGCGCTGCATCCTTGATGAGTCAGAGACTCCGTCTGTGCCTCTAAACAGACGTGGAGTATTTTTCCAATCAGTGACTTTAACTGTCAGAGCTCTGCGCCGCCTCCTGCTCCTGTCTCTGACACTCTGTGGATCTACGTATCTAATGGAGCTCTGCTGTTTCATCCTGAAGGTCACCGTGGCGTTATTCAAGAGCTGTGACAGTTTCAGTGGCGAGTCCTTGTCAGACAAGGATCGGCCCACGGAGCGACGCTCGAATCAGAAAAGATGGTTTAAGTCAAGGACTGTAAACACACGTTGTGTTCTGACGTTTGTTTTACAGTCTTCCATTCTTTCCCTTCTTCACAATTTCCTGCTTTGTCCTTGTAAACTTGCTCCTTTCCAGTTTACCCATTTGTTCGCCTTCTTCCTTCCTGGTCTTTATTTTCTTGGTTTACTTTTTTCTTACAATGTCAATGTCAATGTCAATTTTATGTATATAGCACATAAAAACAACCGAAGCCAACCAAAGTGCTGTACAGTTGAAAAAATATATATAATAACAGAGTAAAATGCATCTAGTGCCACTAAAACATAATAAAGTTGACAATAATACAACACACAACAACAATAAAATCTGCTCAAAATTTGTTCTCAGACTCTGCGAGGATCAAATGCCAAGTAAAACAGATGAGTCTTGAGCAAAGATTCAAAAGTCTCAACAGTCTGAGCGCTCTTTAAATTCTCAGGTAAACTGTTCCACAGCTTTGGAGCAGCAAGCGCAAAAGCCCGATCACCTCTGGATTTCATTCTGGATCTGGGGACATCTAAGAGAAACTGGTTGGTAGAAGTTAATAAGATCACATAAATATGATGGGGTCAGACCTTTTAAGATTTTAAAAACAAGCAATAAAAATTTCTTAAAATCAATCCGGAAGTGGACAGGGAGCCAGTGGAGGGAAGCCAGGACAGGACAGGGGTTATGTGTTCATATTTTTAGTTGAAGTTAAAAGACGAGCTGCTGCGTTCTGGACAGATTATAAACGATGCAAAGATGATTTGTCTAAACCAACATACAGTGAATTACAATAATCCAAACGAGAGGTAATAAAAGCGTGAATCACCTTTTCAAGGTCTCTGAAAGAGAGACAAGACTTCACCTTGGCAATGAGTCTTAGCTGGAAGAAACCGGATTTAACTACAGCATTTATCTGTTTGTCTAATTTAAAAGCACTATCAAAAATAACTCCCAGATTCCTGACATTGGAGTGGCTGTATGAAGCCAAGGGGCCAAGAACATTAAGTGTATTACATTTACCAAAGCTGATGACTTCCGTTTTATTTTCATTTAGATTTAGAAAATGTTGTTTTAACCAGATTTTAATGTCACGTAGACAGTTGGCTTCCACTCGTATTCCATCGGCTTCACACATTCCACCTGCATGTTCTCTTTTCTTCTCTTTGCACTGGTTTAGTTTCTTCTAATTCTCAACAAATTATTCACGCAACAACAAAAACAACTTTCTTGCGTTTATTCAAGTTTGAATCTACGAAGGTTTGGAAGTTTTTCACCATCAGTGGAAAATATCAAACAACAACTTTCTGCTTTAAAAAATAAAACGTCATCCATCTGACAAAGAATATTTTTACAAAACGATGATCTCAGGTTTGATAAGGACACAGGGGTGATGAGTTTGGCAGGATATTTTTCCTAAGGTTTGGTCAAAGTTAAGTGAAGTAAATCTTTTGGAAACCTGGCAAAAACCATTGCAGATATGTTCCTGTTTTTGTACATCTATCTTGTGGTGTTTTGCTAGTTTTGATACTTTGCATTTCACTTTCTATTTCTCTCCTACGTTTTTTTTTCCGTTTTTTTTCTGTTGTTTGTTGTTTAAGGAAATTCTACCATTGCTGTTCATCATTCTTTAGTTTGTAGCAGGTCACTTTTGTAAATGCCCTCGAGGCTCAATGAGATTTACCTGACTAAATAAAGGTTGAATGAATGAAAGTAAATGAAAAGCTCCTCGTGGCTTGTTCCCTTCATGGAGTCTGACCTGAAGCTCTTCTGGTCGCCCACTGGGCTTCAGACCTCGTTGATCCATTTGGAGCCAAAAAACGGAGCCAGTCACTTGTTTCTTTTCTTTCTGGCATGGCATACCAACAGTCTTATGCAATCTCAGTGCACAGAGTGTGTGTTAGGGATGATGCTCATCGACTACCACACAAAATCTTAACTCGACTGAGTTGTAGCCATTTTTTGTTTCTGCAAGGAACAATTACTAGGTCTGTCACGATAACAAAGTTTGCTGGGCGATTAATTGACTCAGAAATCATTGCAATAAACAATAACAATGGCCCTCATTCACGAAAATGTTCGTATTTTTATCCTAAATTTCTCCTACTTTTGTTCGTACGAAGCGTTCGTACGAACATGCCACGTCAGATTCAACAAAGTCTTCTATCCTGAGGAAACGTGTGTAAATGACTGCGTAAATATGATGAATCCCACCTGTTCTAAACAGCTGCGCGTGCACGCGGAAAGGTCATTTACATAATCCCCACCCCTCAGTCACATATGATTGTACAGCCACACATCCAGGCTGTCATATTGTTAAGTTTGCAGATGATACAGCTGTGGTGGGATGCATCACAGATAATGATGAATCCAGCTACAGACAGGAGGTGGAACATCTGGAGAGCTGGTGCAAAGAGAACAACCTTCACATGAATGTGAAGAAGACGAAGGAGATGATTGTGGACTTCAGAAGGAACAAACACACCCACACCCCACTGTATATAGGTGGATCTGCGGTGGAGGTGGTCTCCAGCTACAAGTACCTGGGTGTACACTTGAATGATAACCTCAGCTGGAGCAATAACACCACCAGCCTGATCAAGAAAGGACATCAAAGACTCTACTTCCTCAGACGGCTGAGACGAGCTGGTCTGAGAAGCTCAGTCCTCACCTCGTTCTACAGGTGTGCAGTGGAGAGCGTCCTGTGCTCCAGCATCAACGTGTGGCATGGAGGCTGCACAGTTGCAGAGAGGAAAGCTCTACAGAGAGTGGTGAAGGCTGCACAGAAGTCTGTGGGAGTCAGTCTCCCCACCATCACAGACATTTACACCTCCAGATGCAGAAAAAGAGCCACCTGCATCATGAAAGACCTCACTCACCCAGCACACTCACTCTTTGCACCACTCCCCTCGGGACGGAGGTTGAGGAGCATCAAATGTAGAACCACTAGACTGAGGAACAGCTTCTACCCTGAGGCTGTCAGACTCATGAATAAATAAATAATAAGAATAAACACTGCAAAATGTCACATCATGTTGATACTGATCTGTTTCTTGTTGCTGCGTTCATCTGTGACCATCTGCTCATAATGACTCATGTTCGTGCTGCTGTTTATAATGATGTTTTTCTACTACATTAGGGCTTAGTGTATTACTAGCTGATGTCTCTCTTAGTTAATCCTAGATGTTATTATTGTTTTTCTCTTGCATTTGTTGTTGGATGTAACTGGGACCCTGTGTACATAATCTCGTTTTCAACACATGTACTACATGCGGTGCAAATGACAATAAATTCTCTCTGACTCTGACTC
>JBBPBX010024401.1:16927-32023 GCA_038048925.1 Garcialebias charrua | reverse complement strand
ACTCCATCCTACCTTCATGCTTTGGAGCTGTGGTCAAACACAATGGCCCTCAACAGGGGGGTTCCTCTAGGCCGAGTCTTGTCACGAAAAGTGGTCACAACAGACGTATCACTATCCGGGTTGGGGGGGATTTGCAGGCACGTGGTCCAAACAGCAGCAGGAGCTGCACATAAATCAACTAGAAATGTTGGCGTTTTTTCTCGCTTTAAAGTATTTCAACAGGCTGAAACTGATTTTGTCAGAAAAATGTGCTGATTCGCAGCGACAACACCTGTGTTATCACACATATAAACAAGGAGTGGGGCACGAAATCTCTGCCTCTCCTCCGACTGACGAGCAAACTGTATAAATGGAGCAGCAAGCACCTCCTGTCACTCAGAGCCACACACGTTCCAGGCGTGCAAAATCATGGAGCGGAGGCGCTCTCAAGGGGTGCCCCTCTGACGTTAGAATGGCGTCTGCACCCGGAGGTGGTTCAGCAGATATGGCCGAGATTCGGGAAGGCCAGCGTAGATCTGTACGTCTCAAAGCAAAACGCCCACTGTCCTATGTATTGTTCAATACTGGATGTGAGCGCTCCATTAGGCGTAGATGTTCTGACCACCGTGTGACCAACATCTGAGCTTCTGTATGCATTCCCCCCGGTGGCATTAATCCCAGTGACTTTGGAGAGAGTGCACGGACACGGCCTCCAACTGATCCTGGTGGCGTCACGTTGGCCCAAGCAAGCCTGGTTTGCAGAGATATCTCTACTAGCAGGTCAGCCATGATGCCTACCTTTACGCAGGGACCTGCTGACGCAGGCCCACGGGCAATTATGGCATCCCAGACCAGAGCTGTGGAGCCTGTGGGTTTGGCCCCTGAGAGGTTAAAGCTGACGACCTTTGGCCTTCCTGCTAATGTCATAAAAAAATCCAATGTGCATGAGCTGATTCAACTCGGTCACTTTATGCACTGAAATGGCGTGTTTTTGATACCTGGTGTCAGGAGAGAAATTTCATTTCATTCTCCAACATTGTTCCTCAGGTCCTCACTTTTCTTCAGGACTTAGTGGAGAAGGGTCGGTCCTTCTCCACTATTAAAGTTTATTTATCTGCTATTTCTGCATGCCATGAAGGCTGAGGGGCAAGTCACCTGGCTCACACCCCCTTGTGATCCGGTTCATGAAGGTAGTGCTGCGTTTGAGGCCTCCTAGCAGAAATATAGCTCCACAGTGGGATCTGAACCTGGTACTGGATGCCCTCCGTGACATCCCGTTTGAGCCACTCGAGAGCGTAAATATAGATATTTTATATTGTAAAACTGCTCTCCTTCTGGCTCTTTGCTCTGCAAAGAGGGTAGGTGACCTTCATGCCCTTTCTGTGCATCAGATGTGCACTCAGTTTGCACCTGACGGCTCTAAGGCGGCCTACGTCTCAAAGGTCCCCTCTCTTTCATTTAAGAGTTTATCTTTTCAGCTCTCAGCTTTTCCTCCACCTCCAGTGGTGACTGAGGAACAGAAGCGTATGAACGTTCTCTGTCCTGTACGTGCATTACGTATTTACATGGAGAAAAAGGTGAGCTGGCGTAAGACTCAGCAACTGTTTGTATGCTTTGCTAGTCTTGTTAAAGGAAAAGCTTTGTCAAAACAACGCCTCTCCCACTGGGTTACTGAGGCTATTTTTAAAGCTTACAGCTGTAAGGGCAAACCAGCACCCAGTGGGGTGCATGCACACCAAACCAGAGGCCTGGCCAAATCCTGGGCCCTGTTCAGGGGTGTTCCTGTAGCAGAAATATGTTCAGCTGCTAACTGGACATCTCCCAACACGTTCATTAAATTCTACAGCTTGGATGTCACAGCATGTGACGTCACCCGAGCTGTACTTTCCGCACAGAAGAGTTGAACGTGCTCTTGCTGTCAGCATAAGGCCTACACTCTCTGCTTATGCATTTCTGGGACGTGATGGTATGTTCCCATACGTATTCTGTTGCACCGCAGTGACCCGACTGAAAGGAAACTGGAGGTTATATGCACCATAACCAATGTTCCCTGAAGGAGGGGAACAAGGTGCAACACAAGTTGGCCCCTGCAATGCTTTATTAAAGCTTGGCAAAATGCTTGCAGATGAAGAAATGAGGCGTGCTGCATGTTTTATAGTAAGGGGGCAGAGCCCTCTTACACATGCAACAACCTCAATGGCTTTAACAGGAGTGATTGAAAGTGTCTTCACAGGTGAACCCCGCGGGGGTGCCATTTCCCATACGTATTCTATTGCACCTTGTTCCCTTCCTTCCTTCAGGGAACATTGGTTATGGTGCATAACCTCCAGTTTCAATGCATTGAGTGATGAGATGCTATAATAGAATTTTGAGATAGGATCTCTACAATGTGTAGGAATTTGCAAGATGATGTCCATTCCTCCCTTAGGGGGTAAGTTAGGAAAGCAAGGGCTGATGTTGCGGACAAAGTCTCGAATCTGGAGATAGCGGAATAGGGAGAAGCACTATAAACTATATTTAGAGGAAATAGCATCAAAGGTAGCAAAAATACCATCTAGATAAAGGTCACAAAAGTTATTTAAACCTGCTCTCTGCCATTGGGCAAAGACAGGATCTAACGTGGATGGCAGGAACACATGGTTATTACATATGGGACTGTAGATAGAGAAGTTTGTCATGTTAAAGTGTTGTCTAAATTGTAACCATATTTTTAGAGTGGAGATTTCAACTGGGCATGTTTGTTGCTTAGGAGAAAGAGGAAGCTTTGAGGCAACTAATGCAGGGAATGATGATGGTTTACATGTGTTCAGTTCTAATTGGCACCAGACAACATCCGGTTGCTGTATCAAACAGACTACTTTATGTAGGTTTGCTGCCCAGTAATAATACAACAGGTTAAGTAGAGCCAAACCCCACTCTACTTTTTGTCTGAAGGAAATCCCCACTAATTCTCGAGTGTTTGTTACTCCAGATGAACGAGGACAGCTGTTTATCGATAAGTCTGAAAAATGATTTGGGGAGAAAAATCGGGATACTTTGAAATAGATACATAAATCTTGGCACGATATTCATTTTAATACATGCAACTTTACCAGCTAATGATAAATTTAGGACGCTCCACTTCTGGAGGTCGCGTTAAAGATTATTAAAGCTGCTATATGTAACTTTTCTAACAGTATATTTTTAACATATTTCTTCACTCTGTCACTAGACTGATGTTAGAGAGGTAATCTCTGAAAAAAACAAAAAATATTGTCCCCTTGCTTCTCCAGGTGGTAAATAAGCATTTCTAAAAAGAAAAAGTGACCCGCCATTTTCCAGCCAATAAAAACAAAGTTTGTAACCAGCCAATAAAAACCGAGCTTGAATTTGAATCAGCCAATAAAAACAGAGCTTGAATTTAAATTTCAACAGACCACAAGGGGGCAGAGCCATGTATGGCTCTGAGGGGGAGGGATCACAATGCTTTGCTTGTTGAAATTTTTTCTAAGTGCTGATGTTCTACAGAAACTGCAGACTGAACCTTTAAGCAGAAGGGTGAAATTTTGTTCAAACAGATCAGGAAAGGAACGCGTCGCACTAATTCCCAAATACTTTAAACCTGTTCTAGAAAGAGGAAAGGGCAAATCAGTTTCTTTAATTTGGAGTCCAGAGTTATTAATTGGAAAACATTCACTCTTTAGGAAGTTCAACTTATATCTTGAAAATTTACCAAAACAGTTTAATATTCACAATATTGGGGATGGATGATACTGGGTCCGAGATTTAGAGCAATAAGTCATCCGCGTATAAGGACAGTCGATGTTCCAGCTGTTTCCTATAAATACCCTCAAAACCCGGTGAGGTCTTAGGCGCCGTTTACACGGCGCGTATTTTGAGTGAAACCGTTCCTTTCTCTCTGCGGTTCTACTTATCATTTACACGACATCAGAATCCGAAGGTTTCTGAATTCACCCTCCAGAGTGGATCTTTTTTGCTGACCCCCCGTTGATAACATAAACATCTCCCGCTAAGCTTTTGTTTGACATACATGCGCGTAGCACGCACGCGCGGACAGCCGGCATTTCTATCAACAATAATGGCGGCGGACAGGCACCGCTTTTTGAACTACAACTGATGGAAAATATTTTGAGTCTCATATTTAATTAATCTACACCTGAATTACCTGCATCTGTGTTGGAAGAGACACAGTTGGATCCAGTTCTTATGTCGCTGTTTATTGAACGAGGCAGGCGGATATTTCACGCGTCACGTTGCACAATATGTGCTAAATAAGAACAGTTTAACAATAATAAACGATATTTATGTTAGCGTAAGAGATATATAAAGTTATCTGAGCTAAATTAATCTATCTGGACTCAAGTTACGTGATTTAAATGATGCATAACATGCTACGTGTTTAAAGTTGAAAATGAAGACACCAGGTTTATTTTTTATTTATTTATTTATTCAACACTACAAATTGTATGTCACACAAACACTGTGAATTAAACTGAACACACTATTAAAAACACGTTAAATACGTTAATGAACGTGAATCTGCTGTTTTCATCATGGATTCTGGTCCAATCAGAGTCCGCTTGGTGAAAGGACAGCTTCTCGACCTCGCAGAAAAAATAAAATAAATCAGTTGGTTGTTATGTAATCAAAGTAAACACAAGCAAACATTATTAAGAACATTGTTTACCTGCTGAAAATCAGTTGTTCATCACGGAGTAAAGTCCGACATGTTGACTGAGTTCTGGTCCACTCAGCGTCTGGTGTGCAGCTTGTTAGATGAAGAGGTCCCGCTTGGCATCAAATCTGTCGACTATTATCCAAAATTCAGCTTTAACTTGTTAAGTTGTTGTTAGCTAAACTTTTAGCACAAAAGAAAGCAGCAGACTGCCAGCAGAGTGAAGCAGCACGCATGCACATTAGGTGAAGGTTTAAAAATTCACAGCGCCAACTAATGACCTGGCATGGTAACTACAGTGGATTCATGAGGGGAGAGGGGGTCATGAGGGAGGGGGAGATTCATGAGGGAGTGGGGAGATTCGAGCGGATGCATGTAAAGACTTGAATTCGCCCGTGTCAACGCAAAACTTTTCATCTAATTAACATACCCAAAATCTCCGTTTCCCCCACGTGTCCGTGTAAACAGGGCCTTAAGCGTAATCAAAAGTGGTTCTATGGCTAGAACAAAGCGGAGCGGGCTAAGAGGACAACCCTGCTGGATGCCCCTGAATAAAGAGAAGGGCCTAGACCTTGTTCTATTGGTAATTATACTTGCTTTGGGTGATGTGTACAATACCTATACCCATGATGTAATTTTTTGACCAAACCCAAGCCGGGTGCCCTTGAATAAAGAGAAGGGCCTAAAACTTGTTCTATTGGTAATTATACTTGCTTTGGGTGATGTATACAATAGCTGTACCCATGATATACTTTTTTGACCAAACCCAAACCTGGCCAATACTGTAAATAAGTAAGGCCACTCGACCCGGTCGAATGCCTTCTCCGTATCACGGGAGACCACAACCTCAGGGGTCTCTCCCGGTGCAGGGGCATGAATAACACCAATAAGCCAGCGTGAGTGAGTGAGTGAGTGAGTGAGTGAGTGAGTGAGTGAGTGAGTGAGTGAGTGAGTGAGTGAGTGAGTGAGTGAGTGAGTGAGTGAGTGAGTGAGTGAGTGAGTGAGTGAGTGAGTGAGTGAGTGAGTGAGTGAGTGAGTGAGTGAGTGAGTGAGTGAGTGAGTGAGTGAGTGAGTGAGTGAGTGAGTGAGTGAGTGAGTGAGTGAGTGAGTGAGTGAGTGAGTGAGTGAGTGAGTGAGTGAGTGAGTGAGTGAGTGAGTGAGTGAGTGAGTGAGTGAGTGAGTGAGTGAGTGAGTGAGTGAGTGAGTGAGTGAGTGAGTGAGTGAGTGAGTGAGTGAGTGAGTGAGTGAGTGAGTGAGTGAGTGAGTGAGTGAGTGAGTGAGTGAGTGAGTGAGTGAGTGAGTGAGTGAGTGAGTGAGTGAGTGAGTGAGTGAGTGAGTGAGTGAGTGATTGATAGAAGATTGAGTGATTGATAGAAGATTGAGTGATTGATAGAAGATTGATTGATTGAATATATTTTCCACCCCCCATTTGAAACATGTTCCTCATGATAAGAATAAATAGATAAGATACCGATAGATCAGTGGTCCCCAAACTTTTTCCTGTGAGGGCCACATAACTTTTCCCTTCGCTGGTGGGGGGCCGGAGTCAGTTTTTAACAGGAAAAAGTGTGACGATTGCAGGAGTGCCTAAATCAGGGGTGCCCAACCTTTTTTGAACCAAGAGTTACTTTTGAAGTCGGCAGTTTGCCGAGAGCTACTCGTCCAGTCTCAGTATCAAAAAACAAAATTTTTCATCTCCCTACTCCTCACTTCTTTAAAGTAAATAAAACAGAACGTAATGTGTTGCTAGTTTTATTTAATTAAAGTATTTTATCAAAGTAAAATGACGCAATATTTGAAAAGCACACCATATTTTTTAAAGAAACGAATAAACAATGAACTGAACAATATAAAACTCCCTCATTTACACTAACTATTTACAAAAAGTGACTTACAAAGGTGCAGATTTACAAATCTCCAACAACTATTTCAAACCTCAATAAAACCTAAATATCAAAACTAGGCAGCTGCTCTGTGCAGCAGGATGGTGTCATCTGGTGCAAGCTGTATAAAATAAATGTGTCTCTACCTTAGTGGCACTTCTGACACTGAGAGGAGGAGGCGCGGGGCAGTATGAGGTGGAGGCGCAGGCAGGTCTCCAGATGATCATCAGTCATTGTGGATCTGTTTTTGGACTTGATGATTTTCATGTGTGAAAAAGCAGACTCACACAGGTAGGTAGATCCAAAAAGTGCTGTTAAGTTCAAAGCACATCTTCGGATGTAAGGATACTTTTCTTCTGAGAGCAGACTCCAGAACTCTCCATCCACGCCAGGTGATACTCGAATTACAGATGAGGCAAATAGACTTTGAATTAGAATAAACAAAAAAATACTCCTCCTCCCACTCTGTGTGAAAATAATATTTATGTGAAAGGGAGACAATTCAACTTACTCCTTCATCTTTAAAAACTGTGTTAGGATATGCTAAGTACTTGGTGACCGTACAGTACTGTACATGTATTCATTTGTAAAAAAAAAAAAAAAAAATTTTTTTTTTTTTTTTTTTACTATTGTTCTGGGGGCCGGACCAAATGTGGGGGCGGGCCGGATGCGGCCCGCGGGCCGTAGTTTGGGGACCACTGCGATAGATAGATAGATAGATCTATATCTATATCCATCTATCTATATCCATCTATCTATCTATCTATCTATATCTATCTATAGATAGATAGATGGATACAGATAGATACCGAGAGATGGATACGGATAGATACCGAGAGATGGATACAGATAGATACCGAGAGATGGATACGGATAGATACCGAGAGATGGATACGGATAGATACCGAGAGATGGATAGATACCGAGAGATAGATGCCGGGATTGATAGATAGATGCCGTGATAGATTCTGTGAATATTTCAGTATAATATAAATTATTTTATTGTTTTTGTGCCTATTTGATAATAAAGCACAACTGAAAAATGGATGGTGTTATATTTAATGAAAAATGTCTGTTTTTTTGTCATAACTTATGTTTTCATTTATTTTTAAATTAACTATAAATTTTATTACGTTTTAGTATTGCTGTTGTCAAAATATCAATAAAAATTTAAAGAGGCAACACAATTTTCATGCAGCGACATGAACCAGTTTTTTTTTTTTTTTGCAGAAAAATATGTTGATAACTTGATAGGCTTCAATAACTTCCAAAATAGCGTTTTGGGTTTTTAGTCTTTTACACAATTTTTTGCAACGTATAAAATACTTGTATCGTGTAAAAAATGTATTTGTAGGATTACAAATCTTTATCAAGAAAGTATTCATTAGTTCGTTTTTTTGCTGAATCCGAACACATCAGTCAAAAAGACAAATAAACCTTTCATTGGTGTTTGGTCAGAGATTTCATTTTTGTGAACACCACAGCTTAAGCATGATATTATTACATTTGTTTTAACCAGTTATCAATTATGGTTCCAGTTTCAAAATGAAGAAACTCCTTTTAGACTCTGTGTGCTTTGAAACTCATCAAATGAGGGACAACAGGATTCTTATTAAAATGTCAAAAGCAGTCAAACCGACATGGATGCCAGGATGCAGGTTGTCCCAAAATAATATTCACTGTAACATAATGAGCAGTCCAACAAAGTGAAGTCAGGTCATCTGGACGGTTTCATTTTTATTGAAATGTTTTGTTTTTGAAAGAGACGAAACACACATTTTTTGTGGGGGGTGTGGTGGCTCATATTACCAGCACATTTATTCAAAATGGCAATTTGCAATGCAATCATATTTTGTGTCATATATTTGTCTGTTTCTAAGCTATTTGTTTTCACAACAAGCTTTAAAGGTTCAGTATGCAGTTTCTGTAGAACTGCAGCACTTAGAAATATTTTCAACAGGCAAAGCATTCTGATCCCTCCCCCTCAGAGCCATATGTGGCTCTGCCCCCTTGTGGTCTGTTGAATTTCAAATTCAAGCTCTGTTTTTATTGGCTGATTCAAATTCAAGCTCTGTTTTTATTGGCTGGTTACAAACTCTGTTTTTATTGGCTGGAAAATGGCGGGTCACCTTTTCTTTTTAGAAATGCTTATTTACCACCTGGAGAAGCAAGGGGACAATATTTTTTTATTTTTTTTTCAGAGATTACCTGGCTAACATCAGTCTGTCAGGAGGTAGTGACAGAGTGAAGAAATATGTTCATAAAAAAAGCTACATACTGAAGCTTTAATGACTTTCTGTAAACTTTTCACCTTTAAATTAAAAGTGTTGCCCTGTTCTTCTCACCAGTCGTGTCTTTTAAAGGTTATTTTTCAAGTTTAAGTAGGATGTTACTCATGCATTTCACTACATCAGATGTAAAAGCAGCTGAAAGTGTTCTGACCTCCAGGGTCAGCCCCACGACCTTCCTCAGGCCGTGTCCAGAAGAAGAGTTCCAAACTGAAGAACATCTCGAGTCGTCTTTTTTTTTCACCAAGTCAAAACAGCCCACACCGGTCCGTGTCCAGATGCGACGTGATCGATTAGAATGATTTGACAGCATTTAAATAACCAATTACAAGTGACGTATGTGTGTGTGTGCCCATGGCGCATAATGTTTTTTTTTATATTAATCTGAGAGACTTCCCTCATCAGCATTAAGAATAAAGCAAGAACCTTAGTTCTAAGTGGAACCATTTCTTCATGGTCCTCTGTGTTTGTTAATCCAACTTTGAGAACATCAACCTGGAAAATGTCCTACCAGACACAACTGTTAAAAAAAACAATAAATACCTCATTTTAAAATACTATACAGGATTAAATTCTGTTCAGAATGAATATGAATGGCAAATATTTTATTCTTGTTCAGCGTGAAGAAACATGACAATGAAAATTAAAACACTTTAAATTGTTAATCTGTTCATAATTTACAGCAAATCTCTTATGCATAAATCAAATTTTTGACTCAGCTGATGTCAGTTCAGTTTATTTTTATAGGTCAATTCACAATAGAGGTTTTATCAAAACATTTAAAAAGTCCAAATCACAAATCCAGTTTAATCCTTATCAGATCCTGATTTGAATACAAACACAAACAAATAATTACCGTTTAACAAGCTAAAATCTTTCTGGACACAGTGTTTATACTCAGATGAAAAAGGTTCATCTTTTTGGCCATAGTGATAAGAAGTATTTCTGAAGGGTCTAAATGAGGCTTTCAATCTTACAAATGACATCTACAACTGTCAAGCATGGTGGTAGTTTCATCATGCTGTTTCTTTTTTGTTTTGTTTTTCATTCAACCTTCATTTTCATCTTTAAATCACTTCTTGGTCTGCTGCCTTCATACATCTCCTCCTACATGTCTCTGCATGAGTGCAGCTACAGCGTGCGCTCTCAGGACATGATTACCTGCAGTATTCCCTCAGTGAGGACTGAACAAGGCAAAAGGGCTTTCTCCTACTCTGCTCCTGCTTCCTGGAATATCTTACAAAAAAGATCTGAAGCTCTCGACCTTGACCTCTCTAAATGGCTTTAAGAATCTATTAGACTCCTGGCAAGAACCAATGCAGACATGTTTGTTTTCTACATTTGCCTTAAAATCGATCTGTTTTTGCAACTTTTTGACCTCTTATTTTAACTTGTTAAAAAAAAAAATCTGTATGCCTCTTTTGTGATTGTCTATTGTAGTCACTCTTGTCCATTGTTGTCATAATTCTTTGGTGAAAAGTCAACTTTATTGTCAGATCTGCAATATGTACTGTACAGGACATACACAGGACCGAAATTGCGTTTCTCTCAGTCCCTCGGTGCAACAGTAAACATCTAAACATTGAAACACTGAAACATATAACATAAAACAGGCCTCTCTTGTAAATGAGTCCTCGAGGCTATACAGTTCCTGATTTGAATACAAACACAAACAAATAATTACCGTTTAACAAGCTAAAATCTTTCTGGACACAGTGTTTATACTCAGATGAAAAAGGTTCATCTTTTTGGCCATAGTGATAAGAAGTATTTCTGAAGTGTCTAAATGAGGCTTTCAATCTTACAAATGACATCTACAACTGTCAAGCATGGTGGTAGTTTCATCATGCTGTTTCTTTTTTGTTTTGTTTTTCATTCAACCTTCATTTTCATCTTTAAATCACTTCTTGGTCTGCTGCCTTCATACATCTCCTCCTACATGTCTGTTATGTCCATAGGGCAGGGACTGCTAGCGGGCGCTGGCGTACTCGTTTCCCTGCCTTGTAGGAGGTGGTGAAGAGACGACACAGGAGACGGGATGTAGTTCTTCACTTTTAATCAACTCCTACTCAACTGGCGGGAAAACCACCCAACACCGCCTTATATACCAACACAACATCCGGTCCTCTGGACCTTTCACAATAAAAGCATCCTGTAACACATTCGGTCCACTGGGTGTGAGTAGAGCCCCCTAGTGGTCCACCACACACGCCCCCCCAGAACACCCAGTAAGGTCCATCACTAGTCCCGCATTTTAGGTTTGATTAAACGACCAGAACGGCTGAACCTGGGCCCTGCAGAACCAGTCTGATGAAGCGGAGGGCTCCGAGGAGGGCCTGCAGAAGATTCGGGCTCCAATGGATGTTGAGAGTCTCTGGCAGGGGGACAGCAGTCCGTTAACAATGTGGATGGAGGTCTGCCCCTGCGAGGAGCCTGGGCCGTAACAACCTGATCATCTGACACAACATGAGCTGGTTTAAGCCTATCGATACAGACAGTCTCAGTACGACCCCCTAAATCTAAAAGGAAATGTTTTGGACCTGGTTGAAGAACCCGAAACGGTCCATCATACAAAGGCTGTAGTGGTGTCCTGTGTGCATTGTGTTTGACAAAAACAAATTTAGAGGACTCCAGACTCTTAGGGACAAATGACTGCGGTAAACAATGATGTACCGGGCCAGGGACACGAAAAGGGGCCTCCTGAGGTGAAAAATGGAGCAACGGTGGAGCAAACTGTGGTGAGGGTACCTCAGGTAAAAACTCACCGGGGACGCGCACAGGTTGACCGAAAACCAGTTCAGCCGGGGAAGAGCTCAGGTCCTCTTTGGTTGCGGTACGTAAACCCAACAAAACCCAGGGAAGACGGTCAATCCAGTTGTCACCGGTCAATGCAGCACGCAGTGCAGCTTTCAATGATCTGTGAAACCGTTCACACAAACCATTAGCTTGGGGGTTGTAAGCGGTGGTCCTGTGAACGTTAGTCCCCAGACTCTTGGCCATGGTAGACCAAAGTTCAGAAACAAACTGCGGGCCCCGGTCTGATGTAATGTCTGAAGGGGGGCCAAAACGCGCCACCCAGGTAGACAAAAATGCCCGGGCCACCACTGCAGATGTCGTGGATGTCAAAGGAACCACCTCAGGCCACCTGGTGGTCCGGTCTATCATAGTCAGCAGATGAGTAAAACCTTGTGATGGAGGCAGAGGGCCCACCAGGTCTACGTGCACATGATCAAACCGCCGACCTGGGATGGAGAAGGGTTCCAAAGGTGCTTTGGTGTGCCTGTTAACCTTAGCGCGCTGGCATGGGACACACGCTGCTGCCCACTCCTTAACTGCTTTACGCAGACCGGGCCAAACAAACTTTGAACTGACCAGTTTCACAGAGGCTCTAACACCTGGATGAGAAAGGGAATGTAAGGAGTCAAAAACGCGGCGTCGCCATGAAACTGGAACCAGGGGGCGGGGCCTGCCAGTAGAAACATCACAGAGCAGGAGGGGACCTCCGTCATTCACCTGCCGTTCCTCCAACTCGAGGCCCGACTGGAGCTCGAGTATTTCTGCGTCGCTACGTTGGTCCGCAGCCATAGCAGAAAAATCGATGCCAACGTGTACGGGAGAGATCAGCACCCGGGAGAGACAGTCGGCCACCACGTTGGATTTTCCAGCCACATGCTGAATGTCTGTAGTAAATTCAGACACCGCTGCGAGGTGGCGTTGCTGGCGAGCAGACCAGGGGTCAGAAATTTTTGACATCGCAAACACCAAGGGTTTGTGGTCAACATATGCAGTGAACCGGCGGCCCTCCAGGAAAAACCTGAAATGGCGTGTGGCCAGGTAAAGCGCCAGCAACTCTCTGTCAAAAACACTGTATTTCAGCTCATTGTCCCGTAGCGTACGGCTGAAAAATGCAAGCGGCTGCCAAACCCCGGAAACCTGCTGTTCTAACACAGCCCCCACCGCAACATCAGATGCGTCGGTTGTTAAAGCTATTTGCGCCGCTGGGGATGGATGGGCCAAAAGGGCAGCAGTGGCCAGTGCAGCTTTAGCATCACCAAATGCCTGTAGGCGTTCTGGTGTCCAGTCCACGCTGTCGTTGGGCTTTTTCTTTTTCAGCGCTCCATAGAGCGGACGCAGCAGTTGTGCTGCCCTGGGGAGGAAACGGTTATAGAAGTTAACCATTCCCAAAAATTCTTGTAGCGCTTTAACAGACTGGGGCTGTGGGAAATCTGACACCGCCTGCACTTTGTTTGGTAACGGGACGGCACCACTTGCAGAAATGCGGTGGCCCAAAAAGTCAATGACTGGCAGCCCAAACTGGCATTTCGCTGTATTTACAATCAGGCCATGTGCTGCCAGGCGCTGAAAAACCTCACGGAGGTGGGACAAGTGCTGCTCAGCCGAGCTGCTAGCCACCAGGAACCGCCTCCCCGACCTCGAGTCTTCGATGAAAAGCAGCCTTTCCTTGTCGCCAACGGCCGCGACTGCTAGCGGGCGCTGGCGTACTCGTTTCCCTGCGGCTTGAAACTGCACGGTGGGACACACCGTCGTGCTTTGGCGCCAAAACGCTGGTGGAAGAAACAAAGTGCGGCCCCTGACCGCCTGCGGGCGACTCCTGCTACGACCACTGGCTCGTCCGGCGCTGAGGGCGATGCTTGAAGCTCGGGCGCCGCTGGAGATCCGGGGACCGCCGCTTGGACCGCGAACGTCCTCGCAGCCAGCAGGATGCGGTCGGCTTCGCGGGCCAGCGAGCGGTAATCCTTCTGCTGCAGAAACGGGGAGTTGGCCAGGGCTGTGCGCACTGGAGCCGGAAGCCGGCGGAGGAAGAGGTGTAGAAAAAGAAACTCACAGTCTGTTGATCCTCTCAAAGACAACATGCCTTCCATGAGCTCGAGAGCTGTGCCGTCGCCCAAATCAGAGAGGGAAAACAGTTTCTCGGCGCGCTCCGCGTCTGAGAGCGTGTAACGCTGCAGAAGGAGCTCCTTGAGGGCGTCGTATTTTCCCTGTGCAGGAGGGTCTTCGAGCAGGCTCATTACCCGCTGGGTGGACAATGGGTCCAGTGAAGCGACCACATGGTGGTATTTGGTGTCGTCTGCAGAGATCCCGCGAAGAGCGAACTGTGATTCGACGTGGGCGAACCACGACCGAGGTGCGTGCAGCCAGAAGTCCGGGATTTTAACGGCCACCGCAAAAGCGAGCGGGGCCGCCGGTGGGGGTTCCACAACCGCGGACAGCTGAGGAGAGCTGGCTGGACCTTCAGATGTCGTCATATTCAGTTCACGTAGGTCACCAGTGTAGGAGGTGGTGAAGAGACGACACAGGAGACGGGATGTAGTTCTTCACTTTTAATCAACTCCTACTCAACTGGCGGGAAAACCACCCAACACCGCCTTATATACCAACACAACATCCGGTCCTCTGGACCTTTCACAATAAAAGCATCCTGTAACACATTCGGTCCACTGGGTGTGAGTAGAGCCCCCTAGTGGTCCACCACAGCCTAAATAAATGTTAAATGAATTTATTTATACAGGTTAGTCTCATTGAGTCACGGCCGACTCATTTATAAGAGAGACCTGTTTTAAACACACAAAAACACACAGATGAGATACATACACACAACAATAAACTGTCATAAAAAAGCATATACAATGAAAAGTAAAGAAGTAATGATATAAGGAGACCTAACAAGCTGCATTCTTTAATTTCACCTCCAATCAAAAACTTGATTGTTGAAACTTAGACATAATTGGATGTTACAGCTAAAAAAATTTTTTTTTTACATAAATATGTTTATGAATCAATATTTATAATTATAATATCGTTTGTATACAGTACTGTAACCTACTGTATCGGTGAAAATCATAGATATCATATATAGAACACTAGATACCGCATGGCCCGCTCTCGCCTATTGGAGCTGACGAGATTTCAGGCAGCCATCTTGAAGGCGTCCACCGCTCCACTCAGCCTTATATATTTGGCTGGCACAATATGGTATTAGCGCATTTAATCAATCATAACACGCTGAATAGTAATGCTATTGTCACATATTTAAATTTTAGGCATACAGCTATTAAAACTGCATGTATAGGAACGTATAGTTTAGCATATTTAAATATTTTTTGGTGGAATACAATAGTGTACTGTACTTTAATATATGTTTAGCAAGACACAACCAAAGATGCAATTTATTCACACACACATATATATTCAGATAAGCATATATATATATATATATATATATATATATATATATATATATATATATATA
>JBBPBX010024401.1:0-15899 GCA_038048925.1 Garcialebias charrua | reverse complement strand
ATATATATATATATATATATATATATATATATACTGTATATACATATAAACATACACACACATATATGTGTATACTGTGTATGTATATATATGTGTGTGTATATATATTATATATAAATACTGTATATCTATATATATATATATATATATATATATATATATATATATATAGTTATATTTATATATACTGTAGTATGTATTTATATAGTTATATATATGCTTATCTGAATATATATGTATTATTACAGTATCTGAATATGTATACATAATGTGTGTGTGCATCTTTGGTTGTATCTTGCTAAACATATATTAAAGTATTGTATTCCACCAAAATTATTTAAATATGCTAAACTATACGTTCCTATACATGCAGTTTTAATAGCTGTATGCCTAAAATTTAAATATGTGACAATAGCATTACTATTCAGCGTGTTGTGATTGATTAAATGCGCTGATACTTTATTGTGCCAGCCAAATACATAAGGCTGAGTGGAGCGGTGGACGCCTTCAAGATGGCCGCCTGAAATCCTGCGCCGGAGCAAGCTATGCGGTATCTAGTGTATATATGATATCTATGGGTGAAAATGTTGTCTTGTTCCGCAGTCAATAGGTGTCGCTGTTGTCAATAAAATCTGAAACCCTTGAAGAAGAAAACCTCCAGCTGTGATTGGTTGAAACCGTCCAATAAATTTGAGTCAAATTTCTTATTTGAAACAGTCGTGGGTTGATGTTGTTTTTTGACAGTTGTGTATGAAACAGACAACTGTTCATTTTTTGAGTCTCTTTAAGTTTTTGTGGTTGAAACGGTCAAAAAGCAAACGTGCCTGTTAGCAGTTACAAGGTAAGCAAGTACGAAGCTTCGTGTTTTTAGCTCCTGTTGATTTACCAACCAACACTTATGCTAACAACACACACAACCTTTGAGTGCTGCACTGCTACTGTTTTCAAAAGCGTTTTCATTCAGTCACATGTTTTAAGTAGCTTGTTTTTATCTGAGTTGGCAAAGTATAGCCTAATGTTAATGACTTGCTGGTTGCTAGTTTTAGAACATTTGAAATGGGTGTATGAGCTGAAACTTGTACCATCATAAACTGAATTTGAATAGCTCTTTTGAAACTGAATTTCACAAAAATGAAAGTTAATTTAATGATTAAACTGAATATGGGTGTTTCTATCTAGACTTAGACTCAGTTTTATTTTTGCTATTGTATAGCTGTCTTCTACTTTGAAGCTTGTAAGTTTAGTTTAGTTTATCTTTTCAGCCTCTTGTTTATAGAACAGCCTAAATGTATTGTGTTGTCCATACCTGAGATGATAGACTGGTTTGCTTTCATTCCACGACATATATCATGTCTTTGCTCAAGAAGTCTTAAGTTGATCCAAGCTCTTACCCTTTTCATAGATTTCTAGTTATCTGGATTTATTTGTATAAAGGAGAAAACTGTAACTTAACTAATTTTATTCATTTTCTTTTAATAATTTAACCATACAGACTTGTTTTATGTCTCAAAAGTAGCTTGACAAGCAAGAAATTTTGGAATTTTCCTTCTAGAAATGTTGGTAATTCTAATAAAACGGTTTTGTTTTAATCTCTTTGAAGGAAAAGCCTTTCTTCATGGCCAACCAGACAATTTCATATAATCAAGAAGATTCACTAGCAGATGAATGCAGTGAAAATATCCCACCTGAAGTTTCTGGTGAAGATGACACTTCAAAGGTCAAAGTCTTAGCAAAGAATAAAGCTTTGCATTCCTCTATGCAGCTATGTGAAGACACCAGACCTGTCTGTGACACTGCTTTCTCAAGTCCAACAAGTGAGAGTGGTGGGGTCGAAGCAATGTCTTGTTTCCGGTCTGCTCTAACTCCAGATTTAAATTGCCTAAATATTAACAATGAATGCTCATCTTTGCAGCTTTTAAAATCTGATTTTCACCACATGAATTTTTCAAGAGTAAATGATCAGAAATCAACAAGAGAGTATGGGAGTCTGTTCTATGAAATGGATGCTCCTGTGAGCCTGATAGAAGATGAATCCCTGCCTGAAATCACCTTTTACGATCTCACTTACTTCGACCTGACAAATAATTCAGCCCTTCTTCAAAATTCACCTGCAGTGTCTAAGCTTGATGAATTGAAAAGAGTTCAGACAAGCGCTGGAGAAGAGGATGACCCTCTTGATTTACTACCACCAGTGAATATTGCAGTGAGTACAGACCTAGATGGCAAGATGGATAGCCGCTTCAAAAGCAAGAGTGCTGCTGCAGCTGCGGGAATATTTGATATAGAAATTACTCTTCTTGATGCTTCATCCAACTCTGAGCCCTCGCCAGTTGAGCCGATGACATTCAAGGACACTATTCGGGATTTTTTACCAGTTGATCATTTAAAACAGAGCATAACTTTGTCAAAGCTCAATGGACAAATTGTGTCAGAACCTGATGTTTCAAGTGCAGTTCCAATTGAGGGAAGTGTGAACTCTGCCAAGTGTGAAACAAGTATTGGAACATCCTTGGATTTTATGATGATTGGGCAAAAAATGGAGGTCTCTCAAATACCAGATAAGGACAATGTTTGCACCCGACCTGCTAATATTACTCTCAATATAAGCTCCTCTAGTGACACATCTGCTAAGGGAGCACACCTCTCTACTTCTGGTGTAAAGTGTAACACCAGTTTAACCAGCGTCCCATCTGAGGTGTATTCTGCAGAGAACCCAAATCCTTTGAAAACGGAGTGTGAAGAGATGCAGACAAGTTGTGACATCAAGTCATCCAGCGAGGTGTCGCAGCAAAGCCAAACGTTGACTGCATCTGAGAACGTAACATTTTCTATTCTGCCGTCTTCTCATACAAGTGCTGCCTCTGATTTTAGCTCTACCTCTTCAGTTTCCTGTCCTGAGCATAAGACTTTTGATTTTTCAGCAGACCACTCTTTTAAGGCAGAAAGTGTGGCTGGAGATCAGACAAAGTCCATCATCACAACAACATCTGAAAGGCAAAGCAGCCACAGTAAAGTGCAAAATGCCACATTTGATAGAAATTCTTCTCAAAACTCCTGTAACGGCTCAGCTGCTGATCTCCGCATCCAGAACAACACGTTTGATCGTAAAGCTCCCTCTCAAAGAAATGACACCGTGACCTTATCAGAGATTAGCTCAAGTGACAGTCACCACAACTCTTTGGACAAGCCCCTCTCTCCTAAAATCTCTAATGTAGATGCTAGCCCTGAAGATGAAGAATATTCTGAGCTGCCAAAGTCGAATGACAAAAAGGTTGAACATAATGACACAACTGAGGCAAATTCTGCTTTTGAGTCAGCTCCTGGATATGAATTCAAGGATCTTCCACAGTTGAGACTCCCCATGTCAGATGGTCCTTTTAGTGCTTTAAAGAATCAGAGCATGATAAATAACAGGGCGAACACATTCAACTTAGACGAGAGCTTAGATTTAGGAACGAACTGCTTGATTACTTCAACACCGATGCCCAGCTGTAAAATGCTTAGCTTTGACAAAGAGCAAAAGGCAGACACAAACCTGGCTGTGCAGAAAAAACTGTATCAAGATGATCCCAACAAGGCCTTTGATAAGGTGCCAGAAAATAACCCAACAAACATTGTCTCTGATCGTAAAACATTCATACAATCTAACCCTAGAGGTCTTCGCCCACCTTCAAAAACTGCATACCAAATGTTGAACATGCAAGGATCCACTGTCCCAGGGCGGCTTGAAAGGGTGATGACTGGCCAATCCATTAAAAAGCCAAAAATCCAAACTGCTTGTTCAAAAACCACTGCTGTCGAGGAACCACAGGGGGTAAGTTGAGTGGTTTTTCCACTGAAACTGGAAATCTTTGATGGTGACTTCAGTTTGAATGAAGTCCCTGTGAAAGACTAGACAATTTTGATAACATCCTCTTGTTTTTATGTATTTTAGACCTCTGGAACATCAAGCTCATACGGTTTGGGGTGTTTAGCATCAGGTATGAAATGTGTTATTGCATGTTAAATTCTTATTTTTAGCTTTGTAGTGTCGTTATTACTATTGGGGAAACTTATGTGTGCTGTTTGCATTGCTTACATTTCCTCTGTGCTGATTTTTAGCTTCCAAGCTGCCCACTTCTGGCATTCAGAGACCTCAACAGAGCGGTATTCGATTAAGCATCCAGAGGCCTGCACAAGCACTCAGGCCACTGTTGGTTAGATCCAGTAGGCTTTCATCTTCAAGTACCAGCAACCCCCCTGAACCTACAGGTACTTCCAAACTTGTTAGACTGTTTTTATTTTTATTCCCCCCCACACACACACACTTCCAACATGAAAACTAATACTGTACATGTTGTCAGATTTAGCAAATGATCAAACATAAGTAAGGTGGCAAAATGCCACTTTTTTTGCCTTTTGACATTTTGCCTACATGTCTGTACAACTTTTTTTAAAGCTTTTATCATCAATCACTTTTTTTTTGCCCACATTTATTGCAGTTACTATGTGCTTGTGACATGCATCCTCATGTATTATAGTAAACTTATTCTCCTTCTTACTTTAGCTACCAACCCTGCAACAAAGTCCTCTCAAGGAAAGAAACGCCCATTAACTAGGGGAGAGGTGTTGCCAGCATTGAAGAAGAAGAAAACTGGTAATAATTACTGTAATTTCTGGACTATTGAGCGCACCCAAATATAAGCCGTGCCCACTAAATAAATAAAAAATAATGATAATTTTGTACATAAATAGGCTGCACTTGTGTATAAGCCACGGGTGTCCCTGTTGTAATGTGCGACATTTACACAGAAAAAAAAAAGATATCGATAGATAGATAGATATAACTTTTTTTTTTTCCTGAATAGTGCCTGTAACACAGCTGGTTTAAAAAATATACAGTAGCCTACCAAGAAGTCATTGATTTCATCTTCCTCCTGCAGAGGATTTTTTGAAACTGCTCCTCTGTCAGCGTCCACTGGCAGACTGGAGCAGAAGTTGCACTTTGCATGCTGCTGGTTTTGGTAAACGATTTCTTGCCACCAGTCATCCAAGCCTCCCACCGAACTTCGAGTGCCACATTAATACACGATTCACACTGATATTGAGTGGCTACAAATAATTAATTGTGGCCCCAGGGAGGGGCCCAAGTTCCACCTCCTCTTTCTCTCCTCCGCTCCTCGTTTCATTGGTCAACTGTGACCTATAATAATAATAAACTTTATTTGTATAGCACCTTCCTACAATGCCTTGCATTGACCAAGGTGCTTAACATGACAGAAAATATAAAAACCGGTACAATAAAATAAATCAATGAAAATAAAAACGGCAATAAAAGGAGGCAGTGGAAATAAAAATGCTATACTAAAATACCAAAAGTAGTAAAAGATACGGATTGAAAGCTATTTTAAACAAGTGGGTCTTCAATTTGGTTTTGAACAGAGTCAGATCAGAGGTGGCACACAGCTCGAAGGGGAGACTATTCCAAGCTTTTGGGCCGGCAACAGAAAAGGACCGGTCTCCCCATTGTTTGTACCTTGAGCGAGGCACCTCCAGCAGGTGTTGACTGGCAGATCGTAAAGCTCTGCTGGCCTGATGGACTTTCAAAGTTCTGAGATGTAGAGAGGCGTAAGTCCATTCAGAGCTTTAAAAACAAACAGCAGCAGCTTGAACTGTATCCTGAACTGAACCGGGAGCCAGTGTAAAGAGGACAGGACAGGAGTGATGTGTTCATATTTTCGTGTGTTGGTCAAAAAGCGGACAGCAGAGTTCTGTACAAGCTGTAAACGGGAGATGGAAGATTGATTAATTCCAACGTATAGAGCATTACAGTAATAAAGTCTGGAGGTCACAAAGGCATGGATGGCCTTCTCCAGATCACTACGGCTAAGGAGTGACTTTACTTTAGAGAGCAGACGGAGCTGAAAGAAGCTGGTTTTGACAACAGAACTGATCAGTTTATCTAGCTTTAAGTTGGAATCAAGCTGCACTTCAAGATTTCTGACAACCTGGTTGAAGTGCGGGAGCGTAAAACCAAAACGGACTGGGAAGGATGCTGCTGGTGTCACCCGGTGCACCAAATAAAATTAATTTGGTTTTATTAGTATTTAGGTGGAGGAAGTTTTGAGAGAGCCAGTGCTTAATGTCATTTAAGCAGTTGACAATAGTGTTTGAACTGAGTGAGGGGTTGAGAGTGACCGGCAGATAGATTTGTAGATCGTCTGCATACATTTGAAAAGACAGATTATGGCGTGCAATGATTGATCCTAGTGGCAACATGTAAAGAGAACTGGCCCCAGAATGGATCCCTGTGGTACGCCAGAGGTCAGAGGGATTGATGAAGAGGACAGATCACCTATCATGACAGAAAAGTTCTCCTTGTTATGTATGATCTGAACCACTCAAGCACAGCTCCCTGGAGGCCAACCTGCTGAGACAAATGGTTGATTAGTACCTGATGGTCGACGGTGTCCAAGGTTGCTGAGAGGTCTAACATAACCAGCCGAACAGGTTTTTTTGCATCCAGGGACAAAAGAATGTCATTCTGCCCTTTGAGCAGTGCTGATTCAGTGCTGTGACTGGCTCTGAAACCAGACAGAAATTTTTCCAACAGTTTGTTGAGCTCTAGAAAAGATTGAAGTTGAATAAAAACAATCTTTTCTAGGACCTTTTGATAGAAATGACAGATGGGAAACTGGCCTGAAATTAGAGAGAGCTGTAGGATCTAAGCCCGGTTTTTTGAGAAGAGGCCTGACCACCGCATGTTTAAAAGCAGATGGCACATAACCTGAAGTTAGACAGCTGTTAATGAATGACAAAAGACAAGGACCAATTGCATCAAAGGACTGTTTGAACATTTTTGAGGGAATGATGTCCAGAGAACAGTTTGTTGGTTTCATCTACTGAACCACCTTGATGAGGTGAGGCAGTGAAACCAGGTCGAACTTGTCAAAAACAGCAGTGGTTATTGCAGACGTACATGACTGGACAGTGTTTGATGGGCTGACAATGTTCTGCCTGATAGTCAATTTTGTTGACAAAGTAACTCTGAAAGTCGTCACAGGTAGACTGAGTGGCAGTTTTCAGAACATTGACAGAGGGATTGATGACAGACTGAATTGTGCTAAATAGAACCCTCAGCCGGTTGCAACTGGTGGAGATTAAATTGGAGAGGTACTGTGACTTGGCCTGCTTAACAGCATTTTGATATTCCCAGAGACAGTCTCTCAGTATTCCCTGGGACACATGAAGCCGGTCCCTCCTCCATCTGCGCTCGGCTTTCCTGCAGCATTGTCGAAGAGCCCGCGTTGTTTCGTTGAGCCATGGAACTGGTTTGATCTTTGAAGAAGCCTGTTTGAGAGGAGCGATGGAGTCTAAGATCGTTGTGCAGGTGTGATGGAAGGAGGTGATGAATTCCTCTGGATGTAGAGATGGGTCCAGGCTGACAGCAGAGCATAAGTCAGTGCTCTTAAAGGCATCAGTGAACTGACTTGTCTTGGAGTGGATGGGCTGATGGAGCGGCAGAGATGTGTTGGGAGAACAGCCTTCATACCATACCATACCATACCAGTTTATTTATAAAGCACTTAAAAATACAGCAGCAGCCGTCCGAAGTGCTGTACAAGAATAAAAACAAGCACAAAACAATAAAAACAATCAATCTCAATCATATAAATATCGGTACATCACAAGTAAAATAATACAACACTAAAACAGAGATGTGAACTCATTCTGGTTTAAAAGCCAATGAAAACATATGTGTTTTTAAACGAGTTTTAAAAACAGATATTGATGGGGCCTGCCTGACCTTCAGTGGCAGCTCGTTCCACAATTTAGGAGCCAGAGCTGAAAATGCTCTGTCTCCTCTGGTCTTATAAAAGGTTTTTGGGACTGCTAAAAGCATCTGGTCAGCGGATCTGAGAGCACGTGATGGCACATAAAGTTGAAGCAGTTCAGACAGATAAGAGGGACTAAAACCGTTCAAAGACTTAAAAACAAACAATAAAACTTTAAAATGGATTCGAAACTGGACAGGAAGCCAATGAAGGGACATTAAAACTGGAGTGATGTGCTCACGTCTGCCTGTACCAGTCAAAAATCGTGCAGCAGCATTTTGTACCAGCTGCAACCGAGAAAGCGAGGCCTTATTTACTCCAATCAGAAGAGAGTTACAATAATCCAGGCGTGAAGTAATAAAAGCGTGGATTACGGTCTCTAAGTGGCGTCTAGAAAGGAGGGGCTTGATTTTTGACAGGCGTCTCAGATGAAAGAACGAGGATTTAACCATGCTGTTGATGTGACAGTCCAGTTTCAGGCAGGGGTCAATTTTCACTCCTAGATTTGTCACAATCGACTTTTCATATGGGGCCAAAAAGGAGGAGTGGAAAATTCAAATATGATGGGAAAGTGGTCTGAAATACAGATGTCCAGAATCTCTACAGCAGATATGTGCAGGCCGTGTGAGATAATTAAGTCCAGTGTGTGACCCTGATTGTGCGTGGGCCCTGACGCAGACTGCGATAGGCTAAAAGAGTCCAGAAGGTTCTGAAACTCATATCCAAGTTGATTAGTTGCGCAGCAGATATGGGCGTTGAAATCACCACAAAAAAGAAAATTGTCAAATTTTGGCACCAGTTTAGCCGGCAGTTCTGAGAACTCACTGAGGAAGTCCTTGTTATATTTTGGTGGGCGATAAATAAGCCCACACAGCAGTGGTTTTGCAGATTCCAGTACAAACGGCATGATTTTAAAGCTGCTGTAGGATTTAAGAGGTGACGAGCGGCACTTGGAACGCATCACTGAACACAGCAGCGAGGCCACCCTCCCGGCCGGACCCGCACGGTGCGTTCAGGTAGGAGCAGCCAGGTGGGAGGAGCTTTTATTTGCGATCGATCGGGCGTTAAACATTGCAGCACGTACTGGTGCACGACCAGTTACGTACGTCACCCGTAGCGCGAGCGGGCGGAGGTTCTGTTGAACGCAGCCTTGCTGCTAGGTCCTCACCGGGGGACAAAATGGATACTGACCGCTGACGTCATGGTTGACAGAGACGAGGCAGCGATGGCGATGAACCAAGGAACGGTGAATATCAAAGACGATGAATTCTGGAGGTAAGTCAGCCGTAGCGTACTGTGAGAGGAGAGGTAGTTTTTGAATCTGACCAGAACTCCCGCTCTCGTTCCGCGTCTTCTGCGGTGCTTGTTGTGTAGCAACGTACAGTACTGGTGTTGCGGTGTAGGTAAGCTGGAACGGACGCCAGGAATGGTGGTGGTGGAGGCTTACAGTGTCCATATTTACCAGTAGTTGGTACGTTGGTTAGCGAGTCTTGTATACTTAGAAGAGTTGAGCGATCATAGACCAGAAGCGAGGATGCATTGTTGATGGAAAAAAAGGCAGAACACAAACAACATTAAAAAGGTCAGGAGAGGAGGTAGACTGCGTGCCGTCAACAAAGGCGCCATCTTGTTCCTGTTTTTGTTTTGGTTATTTCATCTGTCAGTTTCTTTTAACCTTTTTATTTATATAGGTAGTCTCATTGAGTCACGAGGACCCACCCCACAGGAAAGATGGGCCGGGGTGTGATGAGGCTAAATGTTTTGGTGGCAGGAAGCTTGTTAGCCTGTCGAAAAACTAAAATCCATAAATTAGCCATAGCATTTATAAGCCACAGGGTTCAAAGCGTGTGGAAAAAGTAGTGGCTTATAGTCTGGAAATTATGGTTCAGCTTTTAGATAAATTTTCATGGGTAAATTTTGTTTAAATGTAATTTCTTAATTAGCATTTTACAACATCTTTAATTCATTCAAACTTTATTTAGGCAGGTTAATCCCATTGAGCCTCAAGGACTCATTTACAAGAGAGACCTCAGTTCAAAAAGAATGACGACAACAGCGTCAATAGCAGGAAAACTCATCACTGAACCTGCTCAGCTAGCAACAATGTTTAATGATTTTTTCATATCTTCAGTAAGAGATTTGGCTTCACAGTTTGGCCCAGATCCAATAGACATGCAAGATGTCAAACCTACTAAAAACAGTTCCGATCTCTTTGAGATAAAGGAAATTCAATGCTCGGACGTTCTAAAAACCATTAATAGCTTAAACGATTCTAATGCAAAGGATTTGCAGTAGGAGTATGTTCAAAGAAGCTGCTACCACAAACGACAACACATGTCTCCAGGAGTACTCAGACACTGTATGTTCATACATCACCAAGTGCATTGATGATGTAACCAACCTCAAAACCATCACTGTTCGGGCTAATCAGAAGCCATGGCTGACAGCTGAGGTTTACAGACTCCTGAGAGCTAGGAATGCTGCCTTCAAAGCGGGAGATCAGGTGGGCCTGAGGGCAGCCAGAAAGAACCTGGAACTGGGCATCAAAAAGGCCAAGGAGCAGTATTCCAGGAAAATAGCTCACCGTTTCAAGGACAGCAAGGATACACGCAGTCTGTGGCAGGGAATACAGACCATCACAAACTACAAACCATCCCCCCAGACCTGTGACAGCACAGCCTCTGCGCTGAATGAACTGAATGACTTCTTTGCTCGGTTCGAGGCAAGTAACAGCACACCTGCACATAAACTCCCCCCCTCTCCTGATGGCCAGGTGCTGGTGCTGTCCTCAGACAGCGTAAGGCGATCATTCTTTAGTTTTAGCAGGTCGCTTTCGTAAATGAGCCCATGAGGTTCAAAAGATTTACCTGACTAAATAAAGGTTGAATGAATTTGTATAATTTAGACTCGATGTTTAAAAAAAAAATACAGTAACATTTTAATACAGTAGAACCTCTAACTCACATAGTTAATATCTCCATCAGAACAGGGCAATTTCCTGATGCATGGAAAAAAGCTCTTGTGAAAGGAAGTCCCCATGAAATCAGCAACTACAGGCCTATAAGTCTGTTCCAGTCATGTCTAAAGTATTGGAGAAAATTATTCTAGATCAATTGGTACTGCATTTAGAAAGTAATAATCTTCAGCATCCACTTCAGTTTGGTTTCAGACGTCATCATTCCACAGAGACCGCTGTAAATTTTCTGCTTGAAAAGGTTAAACTATCACTTGACAAGGGACAAGTTACTGGTGCAGTTTTCCTTGACTTGAAAAAGGCTTTTGACACTGTAAATCACAACTTACTGATCTCGAGGCTTTCAGCATTTAATTTCTCAGAACGGTCATTGTCTTGGTTTAAATCATATTTAACAGATTGCGAACAATGTGTTGTCATCGATAACAACAAATCTGTTTTCTGTCAAATTGGAACAGGGATTCCACAAGGAACCATTTTAGGTCCGGTCCTTTTTAGTATGTATGTCAACAGTCTACCTGAAGTTTGTCCTGAAGTCAATTTGCAAATGTTTGCTGATGACACTGTTATTTACACATCGGACAAAAACATTATTGCAGTCAGTGATAAACTACAAAACAGCCTGCAGAGGATATCATCATGGCTAAAGGATTCTTGCTAACTCAAAATACAAAGAAAACAAAGTATTTGCTTTTCAATTAAGACAACGTCATCACAATCCTTAAATATCCAAATCAATGGTGACTCCATTGAACAAGTACCACAAGAAAAATATTTAGGAATTATTCTGGATGCCCAGTTAAAGGTTCAGTATGCAGTTTCTGTAGAACTGCAGCAGTTAGAAATATTTTCAACAGGCAAAGCATTCTGATCCCTCCCCCTCAGAGCCATATGTGGCTCTGCCCCCTTGTGGTCTGTTGAATTTCAAATTCAAGCTCTGTTTTTATTGGCTGATTCAAATTCAAGCTCTGTTTTTATTGGCTGGTTACAAACTCTGTTTTTATTGGCTGGAAAATGGCGGGTCACCTTTTCTTTTTAGAAATGCTTATTTACCACCTGGAGAAGCAAGGGGACAATATTTTTTTTAATTTTTTTTCAGAGATTACCTGGCTAACATCAGTCTGTCAGGAGGTAGTGACAGAGTGAAGAAATATGTTCATAAAAAAAGCTACATACTGCAGCTTTAAATTTTAAGAGCCATGTTGATAAAAGCTGCAAAACTGTTAGATCTAATATAAACTGTTTTAAAATTATTAGACATTGTTTGACACCTCACTGTGCAGAGATGTTTTTAAACTCACTGATCCTCTCACATTTCTCCTATGGATCTACTGTCTGGTCTCAGACCACTTATTCTACACTCAAACCTTTAGCTAGTCTCTATAATCGAGCCTTAAAGGTTTTATACAAAAAGCCAACTAGATTCCATCATTGTCATATTTTGAGCAAATATAACATTCTGGATTTTACAAATTTTATAAATTATACTGTTTTAAATTTGATTTTTTAAGTGTTTGAATGGACTTGCACCTACACATTAAGTGATTGCATACAGAGACTGCATGGCAATAGCAGATCTACCAGAGCGGCTTTGCATGGCAATTGTAAGGTCCCCTTCAGAAGAACCACTTTTGCACAAGGTTCTCTGTCGGTGAGAGGATCTACAGTTTGAAACTCTCTTCCTGCTATTATAAAATCCACAACCAGTTTCAATTAGCCTGGTTAAAACCAGACCATGTCCTTCACTTCGCTTCAGACAAGGGTCTGGACTTTTTCCATAGAGAAACGATTCTTGCTGGAGGCGTTGGCCTCTGCTGAGGAACAAAACCATTGGATATTTTGAACAGGGAAAGCATTCTGCTCCCTCCCCTCAGAGCCACCCCCCGTGCTCTGGTGAACTTGACTGACAACTGCTCCGCCTCCTGCAGCTTTTCTCTCGCTGCGCAAATTCTGTGTTTATATGTTAATAAAACATTTTAATAAAATAAAATAAAACCATGGATCGCTGGTCCAGCTCACCAAAAGACCAGAAAATCTGATGGGACTCGGTCAGCAACGTAAAACCCGAGTTTAATTCTCGTGACAACCTCAGCCATTTCCTCCTTGTTCATTTCACTCAACGGAGGGTGGAGGAGAAGGAGGAGGGAGGAGGGAGCGATTACTTGACTTTTGGGAAAAAAAACAAAAGAAAACTCCAGATAAGGGATTAAGAAGGGGAAATTAATAAATTTGTGTCACATATAAAACAGTTCTGCATCGCTTTGAATGAGAACATGCGAATGCTCGCTGCTGGCTGCGCTGGGACAGGTGGGGGCGTGGGTTAGGGGCCAAAAACTCCGCCCCTTCTGTTCTCTGATTGGTCCGAACAAAAATCTACCGGAGAAATCCTTGTCTATGGGACAAATCCCAGACTGTGCAGTGAAGGGAAATGAGAATTGAGCGGAGCTGTGCAGGAAGGCGAGGGCCAGGCTAAGTTTCAATATGTTTAAAAAGCAAACAAAACACTGGTTATGTCAGAAACAGAAATGTATCCATTTTTGACACATTACATTTCTCTGTTTTTCTCTGTTTTGTATCCCTTATGTTGTGCTATTTTTAAGGACTACCACTCCAATTTTTAGATTTTTTATTTTTTTATTCCATTTTATTTGTTCTTGTTTTTTGTTTTTTTTGTTTTTTGTTTTTGTTATTTATTCATGTATTTTTTTTCCTTCTTAAAAGCCCATCTAGGGACAAGTGCTGCGAATTAGCTGTTGCTATTGCACTATGATGCTAACATGGGACTGCTGTTTTACCCAGTTTGTCTATGTCGATGTGTATCTGTCCCTATCAAATCAATCAATCAATAGACTTTCCTTTGACAATCAACAATAATAGACAATCATAAGAGGCATACAGATTTTATTTATTTTTTATATTTGTGTTAGGAAAACATGATCTTTCTGAGCTCACTAATTGATCACACGTAACTGGTGAGTTATGGCTGCATCAAAATTGTTACTATTTTTATTTTTTCTTTAGATGCTGCTGCACCATCCAGTCTTATTAAAGACGCATCATCTTGTGATGCTACAAACAAGGGGAAAACCCTGAAACGGCCTACAGCCAGTCTCAAATCCACCCCTCTTCAAATCCACAGCAACAGTAAGTTCCTTCATCAGGAACACTGATTGGTGTTGCTGATTTTGGCAATCTTTACCTTCTCTGACACATTTTTCTTTTCCTTTCAGGGGCTGCAGCAGGTAGTGCCGAAACCTCAACATCATGTGATACATCGAGTAAGGTTCGAGCACCGAAAGCCAGCCTGAGAGCGCCTCTTACTAGATTTAGTAAGAGGTCAACAACAGGTAAGTTAAGGTCAAGAGTCCATTTCAGAAATAATGAGACAAATCAAATTACACTTAAACATGTTAATATTAAGATGCCCTCTAACTTATTTTCCAGTTCTTTTGAGGAAGAACTGCTCATTTATATTTTTTGGTGTTTGTATTACATCAGTGATGCAGAAGTGAAGAATTTTATCATATGTAGCTGCTACAGTGTATAATTGTCTGTATTAATATAGAGCAAGAGACTTGTATTAAAACTGCAGCGATCAATTTATCAAGTTAACATCAAATAACGTCTCTTGTGGGTGAAACTGTCAGTAAAAGTATACAATGGCTTTTTCTCTTTTTTATATATCTGTTACACAAAATAAAACTAAATTTGTAATTACTGCTTGATGGAAACTTGTGTCCGTATCCGTTGCAGTTTGTGCTAGATGTGGTGTTCTTCAGGAGGAGCTCAAACAAAAATCAGATGAAATACAGAAGCTGAAACAAGGTAACGCATTACAAATTAAGAGAAAATAAATGTTTGAAGTCTAAAAGATCATTAATCCTGATTTCATGTTTCTTATGTACTTGTGGTGTTTTGTCTTACTGATGCAAAAAAATGTCCTTTTGTCTACCTAGAACTTCAAAAATACCAAAAACAAGAGGATAACTGAATACTGAAGAACCTGATATAACTTTGAATACTTTGTAATTTTTTAAATTTCTTTTCAATAAACTTTTAATTTTTAATGTTCTAATTTGACTCATTCTAATTATTAAGCTTTCACTATAATATATTAAATTTTATTTGTAGGCACCTTTCCTGGCACTCGAGGTCACCTTGCATAGTCGAGCATAAAAACCGACAATAATATACACACAGTAAAAACAAGTAAAATTAAATTAAAATAAGACAGTGTAGTTGCAATCACAGTTCAAAGGCTACTTTAAAGATGAGTTTTGAGTTTGACTTTGAAATGTGGCAATGAGTCTGTGTTGTAAATGTCAGGTGGGAGTGAGTTCCAGCTCTGGGGAGCAGAGCAGCTGAATGTTCTGCTCCACATAGTAACAAGACGGGCAAGGGGAAGAATGAGCTGAATAGAAGAAGATGATCTGAGGGTACGAGCAGGTGTAGCAATGTGAACAAGGTCTGAAAGGTATGAAGGAGAGTTGTTGTGGAAAGCTTTGAAGGTAAGGAGGAGTATTTTGTAGTTGATGGGATGGGAAGCTGTTGTAAAACAGGTGTGATGTGATTGAGGGTAATGATATGAGCAGCTGAATTTTGAACCAGTTGTAATTTATGGAGGGTTTTCTGTGGTAGGCCAAAAAGAAGAGAATTAACGAGAGGTGAACAGACTGTGGACCAGAACAGCAGTGGAGTGAGGAGTGAGGGAAGGACGGAGACGATGAATATTTCGAAGATGAAAGTAGGCTGACCGAGTGATAATATTGACCTGGGAGGAGAAGGAGAGGGTGCAATCAAGAATTACACCCAGACGCTTAACCTGACGGGAGGGAAAGATGGAGTTATCAACCGGAATGGAGAAGCTATGAAGTTTGTTTAGTATTGATTTAGTGCCAATTAAAAGAAGTTCTGTTTTATTGCAATTTAGTTTAAGAAAGTTTAAAGTGAACCAGTGTTTTTTAGTTTAAGAAAGTTTAAAGTGAACCAGTGTTTTATTTCAAGGAGACTTATCAGTGAGGGACGAAGGTGGAAGTGTAGAATTAGGTTTGGTTGAGAGATAGAGTTGGGTGTCATCCGCGTAGCAGTGAAACTGAATGCTGTTCATTGCC
>JBBPBX010024400.1:20807-31717 GCA_038048925.1 Garcialebias charrua | reverse complement strand
AAACTTTTTGACGAGCTCGAAGTTGTGAGGTCGGACGCTCTTGGAGCCGTCGATGAGAAGCACCAGGTCGATGTTTGCAGACCTGCAGGCTGAAGAAAAAACAGGAAACAGGTGAAAACGATGACGCAACACGAGCTCGGCGTTCATAACGTGCACTGTTCTTCACAGACGTGTCATCAGATGTTTTTCAACCTGTCGTTTGTTCCACCGCTTGTTTTACTGTTAATTAAAAGAAGATTAAAAGTTTTCACAGTAAATGATGAATACGGATCATCTTCTAAATGTCATGTGGAGGTTCAGTGTGAACCAGAAACTTCCCCCCGCCGCCCCCTTTGGCACAGAGTATAAACTGTAAATTCTTGTGTCTGGGTCCAGCCGGGTGTCTCAGACTGAACTGATCTGGTTTTACCATCAGGATGAGTCGTGTGTCGTTCTTTCTTTCATCCTTGTTTCGTTTCTTTCAAACTCTGATTCTCACCGCAGATTTTCTCTGAGTCGCCCCCGAACGTCCCAGTTCTTTGATACCATCACATTTTACTGGCAGTTTTCAGTGAGACAGTAAAGAACATTTCACAGGATGATAGATGTAAAACTACTGAGTGAACAGTTGGTCAAAACTCTGCATAAACTATTTATTATTTATTGTTGCACTAATCTGTATAAATAAATGCCAATTAAAAAAGCGTAACACTAATTTCAGACATGATTTGCTCCCATGTCCACAGGCAGAGTATGGATGAATTCCCAGGTAACAAATGTACTTCTTTACGTTTCTGTAAAAATAAATTAATTTTTAATGTGTAGTGCATTATGCAATAAAACAGAAAATTATTTGACTGGCTTATGATTTGACCATTTATTATTGATTTTATTTTTTCCCTGAGCAATCAACCCATTTTGTATAGAGGTCAGATAGAGGTCACATTAATGTGGATGGCCACATCAGCCTAGAAATAAAATAAAATAAAGAGTTTTGTGCAAAAAGTGGTATTAGCTGAAGTAAAACTTTAAATCTGGTTGCATGGACTATGGTGTGGTCCACACAATGACACAAAACATGACTGTATTTTATATTTATGTGCATTTCTGTCCACTTTTCTGTCTACAGATGTTTCAAATCCATGTAAAACTCAGATCCTCCATCAACTTTGGGCTGGGGTTCTGCTATGAACAGAGAAAACTTAAAAAAAGTCAGAATTTGTAAGTTTTTGGTAGGAATTTATTTCTGTTGTTGCACTGAAGTCTGTGTGTTTATCACCAAATGACCAGCGCTGAGGATTTTACACAGGCAATATTTGAAAATAATGATGTTTTAAAACTGTAATCTTGGCCGTGCACACATTTTATGACTCACCTCTACCCACATCACAGCTCTTAATTCACTTTGTACCCACCTCACCAGCTGCCCCATGATTATGACTGAATCTACTGAAGTACAATTTAGAAACGAAGCGAGGCAAATTAACCATTATTGATCCTCAATTTTATTTTAAGCATGTTTTCTGTCAGAGGAGAGCTCCCATTTTGCACTTTTGAGACCCGTTTAAAACTTAAGTGGCAGCATTTCACTGTAATTCCATCGTCAGACTCTAAACTATTGTTAAAGGTGTCCAGCTGGACTTTACTGGGGGTGAGTTTGCTCCAGCGTCTGATCAGGCGGGTCATATTTTGGACTTACTGCCGCAGCTCTTGCCGTCGTCCTGCAGCAGCTGTCCTTCAGGGCAGATGCAGTGATAAGACCCAGGGGTGCTCACACACCGGTGCTCACAGCCGTGCTCCGCTGTCTTACACACGTCCATGTCTGAAATTACACGTCAAACATTTAAACAAAACCGTAGACAGAGTTATGTCAGGAACGTATCCACCGTTACACATTGAAGAACGTTTGCTGTTGGTCATGAAACCTTCAACATGTGGCCGAACAGAGTCATTCATGAGCTTATTTTAGAGATGAACAGGAAACTAGCAGACGGGCAATAAAAAGAGCAACGTGTTAAAACTCCTGGACTGATCAGTTCAGTCAGTGACGTACTGTATGCATATGAGAGGAAAGTAAAAATGAGGCTTCACTGACTTGTGCAGGTCTTCTTGTCCTTGTTGAGTTTGAATCCTTTGTTGCAGTCGCAGGTGAAGACACCCGGAGCGCTGATGCAGATCTGCTCGCAGCCGTGCTTCCCCTCAGCACACAGGTCGATGGCTGAAACGCACGGACACACACATACAGTTATTCACAAGCTATAAGTCCAGTTAAATAACATCATTTTTGTGATTGGTGAGTTTTTCAACTAGTATTGTCAGGAGAATTTAGATAAAGGTTTAAGGATGTTATGGATTAGTGGAGGGTTGCTTGTGCGACTGCAGGAGCATGAGCCTGCCTCTCTGATAAACCTCAAGGCCTCCTCCATCGTCTGTAAGCTGGAAAGCAGAGGCCGTCTTGACCTTGACTCTGTCTGACAAGCATTATTAAGCATTATGTTGCTGTGTTCATTCGTGCCCATCTGCTCATACAGACTCATGTTCGTGCTGCTGTTTGCAGTAATGTTCTTCTATATATGATATTAGTGCTTAGTGTATTTTTAGTTGATGTTTTTCTTAGTTCATATCTTAGATGTTATTACTGTTTTTCTCTTACATTTTATTGTTGGATGTAACTGGGACCCTGTGAATATAATCTTGTTTTATCACATGTACCACATGTGGTGCGAATGACAATAAAGATTCTCTGATTATAAGAACTTCTTTATAGTGTCCGTGGGCAGACCTCGTGACCAGAGCTTCAGTGTAACATCTGTGTAAGCCTGTTTTGAATTATGCCCCCTTGCAAATAAAACTGGGTTAAAATGTCTTCTTGTGTCCTCCACATGGCTTATTTGATTAATGTGATGATGATGAAAGGATATTAAATTTAATAATAATAATAGTAACACATTTTATTTGCATAGCGCTTTTCTAAATACTAAAAGACGCTTTTCTGTCTAACATGGTCCTTCGAGCCGGATGTTTGTTATTTTAGATTTTCATTAACAAAGCACAAGAAAACATAAGATATTTTGAATGTACAGGTAATTTTTCTTCTCGTATAAAATAAATGCAAACCCTTATTTTGTTGAGGATGTAAAATGGATGTCTTTAAAGTGTGTCCAACATTTTTTATCCTATAAAAAGTATACGCAGGTGCAGAAAATGTTTTATGTTATTAAAGCGAACAAATACAAGAATACTGCACATGCATATTGTACGTCCATCCACAAACTGTTATCCTTCCAAACACCAATATAGCAATCTGGCCTGGAAAAGCAAATACCTAGTTAAACGTTTGACCTTGAAATGCGACCTTGACAACGATTTGTGTCCTCAGACAGAAGCAGGGACAGATTTGTTATCACCAGGTGGATGAATGTGTTTGGAGGTGTGTGCAGGTCCAACCTGAGCAGGTCTTCTCGTCCTCGTTGAGTCTGTAGCCCTCCTTGCAGTCGCACGTGAACACGCCGGGCCCCATGTTGACACACACTTGTTGACAGTCGTGTTTGCCCTCAGCGCACAGGTCGATGGCTGAACCACAAAACGTCACGAGTTAAATACGTTATGGAGAACAAACATTTTCTAAATAACTAAACTAGCACTGTTTACAAATTGTTACTAATCAGATTTTTTATTTATTTATAAATCAGCTAATATTATATAAAAATACAAAGTTTGACAGTTGTGAGGTGATCATTGGTGTCTTGAACATTTTATTCATCCAACCTCCTGTAGGCATCAACCAAATCTAGGCTTTAGTAAATTTATAAACATAACATTTCAAATGACATCTTATGTAATAAGTGGAATAAGTCTGTGGAATGGTTTAGAAAATGATATTAAAGCTGCAAAATCAATGACTTTGTTTAAGAAAATGATTAAAATTAGGTTTCTGGAGAAAAAAATAAATAAATTGGTTGGTATCAAAATTTTACGTATGGTAAAGTTTGATGAGTTACTTATTGTGTAGTGTTTTTTTTTGTGGATTAGTGTGTTTGAATTAATTGTTTGAATTAATTTATTTAAAGAAGGGTCAGACATAAAAAGATTTTATCTTCTTCTGCTTCCTTTCATTTCTATACTGTTTGATTTTTTTTATTACGTGGTGTTGTAAATAGTATTTTTTGTGTTCTTTTAACTTTGAAATGAATAAATTTACAAAATAAAAAAATAATGTAATCATCTCCTACTTTAATGACACCTGAGTCAGGATTTATGAAAAATTACTGCCATTTGGATACATATACAGTACTGTATATATAATATAATGAAACGTTTACATGATGTGAAGCGATCAGCAACACGTTTCATCTGTTACTGACCAACTGCGTGCATGCGTGCGTGCGTGCGTGCGTGCATGCATGCGTGCATGTGTGCGCGCGTGTGTGTGTGTGTGTGTGTATAAATGTTTTATTTGTGTGTATTTCTGAGACGCTCTGTCTAACCTGAGCAGGTCTTCTCGTCCTCGTTGAGTCTGTAGCCCTCCTTGCAGTCGCAGGTGAACACGCCCGGCCCCATGTTGACACACACTTGTTGACAGTTGTGTTTGTCCTCGGCGCACATGTCGATGGCTGAAACACAAACACATTATGTTCAACTATTGTTTCGTAATAAAATGTGTGATGTGTTAGGGCAACTACTTTCCATCGAGGTAAAAAGATTTACTACATCTCACACACGTAGTCTCCAACCTTTAAATACCACCTGCATTCACATTCTATTTATAAATCAAAATAGTTGAGAACCTGTCATTAAAAACACATTTTCATGTTGGCAACAACTGCACGGTGCTTGTGCTTTATACCTTCGTGACTCGAAGAGTCTCTGGTTGTCAAAAGGTTGTAAATAGTTTTATTTCCTCTGGAGCTGCAGATGTTGTTGTGTAAAAAATCTCTGTTTCTGTAAATAGGTGCATCTGCAGCGTGCAGAAAATGTACATGCGTGTTTCCTGGTGGATGTTTCCAGGTTTTATGGTTGTTAAATTTATTTTGCTGCTGCACATAAATCTTTCCTGTTAAATAAAGGCTACAGATCTGGAGGCATGTGACTGCAGTAAACAAGAGTAAATTGTAATAATAGTATAATTTTGGACGTCTTCACATCTGTAAGCTGGAAAGCAGAGGTTGCCTTGACCTTTCTCTGTCTGATAAACATTATAAATAGATGCTTCTTTATACTGTCTGTGGGCTGACCTTGTGACTGGAGCTTCCATGTAGCATCTGTGTAAGCCTGTTTTCAATTCTGCCCCTTGCAAAAATAAAAATGGGTTGAAAGATCTTCTTGTATCCTTAGAGTGGCTTACCATATTTTTCCGCCTATAAGTCGTGGTTTATTGCATAATTTGCATGCCCTGCAACTTATATGCCAAAGTGATGTATTTATGGATTTTTTTTCCTATACAGGGGGTCCCCGACTTACGAGCGCTCTTACTTACGAGATTCCGGACTTACGAGCTCACTAACGAACAGTAAATTTGTAAAGAACATACAGAAAATACAGCACTTTTATGTGTTTTTAGATGAAAGTGTGTTAGCTAACCATTTGGAAACAAGTTTCTGAGCATGTTTATGAACTAGTATGAACGTTTGTGATGAAAAACGAGTGTTCGTAGTAGCGCTAGCATAAATTTTCCGACTTACGACCGAAAATCCGGACTTACGAGAACACGTGTTTCGTGTTCCGACGTACGAGATTTTCGTCTTACGAGATAGTCGTAGTAACGGAACTCGCTCGTAAGTCGAGGACCCCCTGTATTTATAAACCAATTTTTGGCTGAGATTTGACATTTTCATTAATTCTGATTGAAAATATTGAACACTACCATTTTCAGCCGCTATATGGCAGTCGAGGGGTATGGCATGCCGTTATGTCATGTAATAAGTAAAAAGTGGCTATTAATGACACAATCAGCTTGCCCACGCCTGCCACCTTTGTCCAGCTCGCTTGGAGCAAACGTCATATTAGTTTCATTTCTTCAATAACTAATTAACTTCACTTAACTTTAATTTCGCCCCAGCAAAATGCACCTAATCTGACAATTAAAGTGCATTTATTAAGTAAAAGTTCAACTGAGACTCATCTTTGCTATAATCTCGAGCAAACAAATAATTGTTTTAGTGGTTATCCTGTTAAATTTCAAAGAAATGCACAGCGTGTCGTCCCCCTGTGTGTTCCCGCAGCCGCAACTCGGCTTTTGAAATGCAGCTGATTTGACCATTAAAGTGCATTTATTAAGGAAAACTTAGACTGAGACGCACCTTTACTACAACATCGATCAAACAAATAATTGTTTTTAAGTGTTAATCTTGTTAAATTCTTGTTAAAGTCCTCCCGTGCGCCAGTCAATTTTTGGCACATTGGACCACATTTCCAGGTTGTCAGCGTAACAAACGCGATGCATCAGTGACGACTCATAATAGATATGACTTATAGGGCGAAGCGACGTACACGGCAAAAAATATGATGTTTGATTAATGAGATGATGAAAGGGTGATTAATTTATCCAACATTTACTTCCTCAATATTTAAATATCATATACAAACTGCAAAAAGTGTACTTGTGTCATGTTTTCATTGCTCATGCAGAAAAAAGTGATGTGTGTGTGTGTGTGTGTCAGATAAAAAGTGATGTGTGTGTGTGAGACTGACGTGAGCACGTCTTCTTGTCGGTGTTCAGGTTGTATCCTTTGTTGCAGTCGCAGGTGAAGGAGCCAGGTGAGCTCGTGCAGATCTGTGCACAGTTGTGTTTTCCCTCAGCACAAAGATCAATAGCTGAATATGCACAAACACATGAACAACATAATTAATGGGGTTTTTGTTTAATTGTTGAATTACAGGGCCTTTATCTCTGAAAAATGACTAAATCAATGTGTAATTTAAATAAAAATATACATTATTTAATGCATCTAAGGCAGAACTTATATTGTTTACAAAATGTCCATTGCTGAACCTACATAAAAGTTTGAAACTGCTCGTATTCGACTTTGTTTCTGACCTGCGCATGTTTTGCCGTCATCGTTGAGCCGGTAGCCGGGCAGGCAGAGGCAGCGGTACGAGCCAGGAGAGCTCTCACACAGATGTTCACAGCCGTGCTTTGATTCTGCACACAGATCCAGACCTGCAGCACCAGAGAGCAACGTCAGCACAAGACGAGCTGCTGAAGGTTTACTTTACCTTTGTTACACTGACAAAGTAAATAATGACAGTGATATCACTTCTGTTTGGTCTGTGGTTGTAATAAATATCATTTCATCATCAGGAGTAACAGCTTTTAGTTCAGGACATTTCTTTATATCAGCTTTTCCAGCTGTTAAGCTCAATATTCAAACAACATGTTGTTTTATTATTAATCATGGATACTGAGTGAAAGAGACTGGAAACCTGCAGCACTCTAAAAATAATACATTTGTCTAAATAAAGTTAGTTATTTCCGTGTGAGTAGCTCACCAATAAGTCAGTATTTTTGACTGGGCCTGGTATTAGAAGCACGGTGTGGTCCTGAAAGGCGCTTTTAAATAAAATGATTATTATACTGTTATTTTTTTCTTTTCTTTTTTTCTGTTACTGTATTTTTCAGACTATAAGGCGCACTTAAAATCCTTTAATTTTCTCAAAAATCAACAGTGAGCCTAATAATCTGGTGCACCTTAATTCTGGTTGTGTTTACTGACCTCGAACCAATTTTCTGTGGTACACGGAGCTCAAACATCTGTCAAAATGAACTTGTTTCGCTTAATGTGCCTTATGATGCTGTGTGCCTTATAGTCCGAAAAATACGGTATATAAAAAAAAATCCCATTCCCTTTGAGATTACAAGCTAAATGGAGAAAATATGGAACTTATCAGTGGAACCTCATGGGGCTTATTTTTGAATTTCAAATTATTACACATTTTCATTTAAATACATTCACTGCATGACTTTTATATTATTTTAGATACACTAAGTATTTAAATGTACTCACTTTGTAACCTTACAGTAATAATGAATGTTTACAAACCATTCACTCTGTTGTGATCCATTTTTCTTCTGTACATATTTGGCATGATTCTCGTCACACAGTTTTGAATCCATTTCAACAAATCATAAATCAAAATGTTCAGCTCTTTCAGGACAATCCTGCAATGACTTTTGGTATTGGTGCAACTTTAGTTTTTTAAATATTTGGCTTTTTCTGCCACTTTTTCTCTTAAGGAAATGAATTGAGCTCATTTTACATCCGTCAAATCTTTAGATCTGTTTACAACGTTTTACTGCTCCTTTCACGTTTTGTTCTGCTTCAGCTTCTTTCAGCTTCCTTCTGAAAATTTAAACTATTTTTTGGCTAATTTCAGCTGTTTTGTGCTCCTTTCAGTTTTATTCTGTTAACATTTTTGTGCTTCTTCTAATTTATCTCTGCCAATTTCAGCTTGTTCTGCTCCTTGCAGATTATTTCTGCAAGTTTCAGCTATTTCTGTTATTTCATCTATTGTTTAGCTTTTTTTAATGCTAATTTGAGCATTTTCAGCAAAGGAATAATAATAATAATAATAATGAATTCAATTTATAACGCACTTTTCATTAATGAAAATCTCAAAGTGCTAAATTCCACATTTTTTGCAATCATTTCAACTTTTTTCTGCCTAATTCAGCAAAAAGGTGTTTGCTCCACTTGCTTCTGGTGTAGCTTATTTCTGCTATTTTAGCTTTTATTCCACTGTTTGTTTGTTTGTTTTTTCGTTTTTTTCTGCTTTTTTCAGTTAATTTCCACTTTTTCACACCAATTTCTGCTTCCTTGTGCTTTTTTTTTTTTTTTTCATTTTAAGCTTGTTCTTCTCAGTTACCTTTTAAGCATTTAGCTCATTTCAGCTCCTTCCATATCCTTCTGGTAAGTTTTTTTCTTACTTTTCAGCTACATTTCAGCTATTTTATTTTTATTTTTGCTAATTTCAGCTTTCTAGCTAATTTCCAAAATTTTGTGCTAATTTTTGCTTCTTTAAACCTAATTCAGCAAATACAGTGTGTGTTCTTTCAGCTTTATCTTGTTAACTTAGGCTTGTTCTTCCATTTCAGCATGCTTTAGCTAATTTCAGCTTTTTTTCAGCAAGTTCTACAGCAATAAGCATTCACACTGCATTTTTGCAGGAAATGCTATTTCTCTAGTTGTTGTATAATAATGATTATGGGCTTCAAATAAAAAAGAAAAGAACTACTAATGACCAACCTGCAGTAAAACAGCCTTGTTCTGTTTCACTGATACCATTACCAGCATTTTGTTTTTTTAATTAAATAAAGTTTAAGAAAATGTATTAAAGGGATTTGAAGAGTCTCTCATTTGAGTAGATGGAGACTTTTTTTTTAAACTCCAGACTAGACGTTTAGTGTTTTCAAATTTCATAAAGAATGTTGTTTGGCCCCTGCTGACCCCGACTGCATGAGGTTTTAATTTTCAAGTAGGCTACTTGACCACAGGTTTTTATTTATCTTGTGCTAATATGAGACTTCAAATAGAAGTAATCCATCAGTGGATTTAAATGCTTAAGTTGGTTTTCAGGAGGGACTTTTATAAAAACCTGATCTTAAGTTGAGAAAGAATGACTCCCTGAAGATCAGATGATTTATGAGCTTCAGTGCTTAATGCTGTCTCGGCTGGTTTGGGTTTTTCCATTACAACAACTGTAGTCTTTTTGTGCTGCTTTTATTCAGTGAGCTATATTTACCAGAACAGGGGAAAAACTAATCATCTGAAATCCAATCCCAAAAATAAATTAATAGCATTATCTGATAATCTTTATAGATTAATAGTTTCCTTCAACAGCATTTATGTGTCGCTCTTCAAGTTAAAGTTCCTTATTGACCGAGAAATGATCTAAACAGATGTAATAAAAAGAGCAAACGTGATGTGGGGTCATTTCCTCGTCCAGCGGGCTTACCACAGAGTTTGTCCTGAAACTGCAGTCCAAACTGGTGAATGAGATCAAACCTCTCAACTAGGAAGACGTGGTCTTCAAAGGGTGGGGAAGCCATGGCCCTGAGTGATGTCATGTCGGCTCTGGCCACGCCCACAGCGTAGATCTCGATGCCCTTTTCTCTGGCCTCAGCTGCCACCTCCGTCACGCGGTCCTGAGGACGCCCATCTGTCACGATCACCGCCACGTTGGGAACCTAAAGGCATGGAGAAAACCACCAGACCAGGTTTATGATGAAAATATATTCAGTGTTGGAAAATCAAAGGTTTAACTTAACAAGAGCCTTTATTGAATAAAATTGTCATAGAAAAAAGTGATTCCCAAAGCAACCAGGTGTAAGCTTCATCAGATTTATTGCAAAGCATTGGAGAACAGCCTGCAGTCACAGAGGATCAATACATTTACAAGTTTACACTTATCAATGCTTTTACCTGGCTGAGGCTCTGACCTGTTCTGACTTCTTGAACAGAAAAAAAAAATCAGTTTAAAACAGGAATATTCAATAAAACTGCTCAGGGGGCCACAGTTTCTGAAAGCCAGCAGCTCGGGGGCCGGACATCCAGCGATTAAAGTCATTACGTAAATAAAGCAAGTTGTACAATGATCTTTTACCTTTTAAAATGTATTTTATTGCATTGTATACATTCAGTTTTAGTTTTCAGAATCTATATGAATCCTGGCAAAAAACCAATGCAGATCTGTTCCTGTCTTTGATTTTATATGTCTACCTTATAATGTTTTGCTAGTTTTTTGATACTTGTTTTAAAAAAAAAATGTATTTCTTTCTTTTGTTTTTTTTCTCTTTTGTTTTCTATTGTTTATTGTTTATTGTTTAAGGAAATTCTACCATTGCTGTTCATCGTTCTTTAGTTTTAGCAGGTCGCTTTCGTAAATGAGCCATGAGGCTCAATAAGATTTACCTGACTAAATAAAGGTTGAATGAA